>VWZF01003294.1:33547-62651 GCA_013396755.1 Sclerurus mexicanus
AAAAAAAGCTCTGTTTCTTAGAAGTCAGGGTAGAAAAAAGTAACACAGAAAAATCTTGCTGTAATGCCTTATTTTTTATAAGCAGTTGTGGCAATAATAGAGGTAGGCTGCATGTCCAGCTCTTACAGAGGTGATTATATCAACAGGCAAAAGAGCCTGGCTTAAAAATCTATGACTGAATTTTGGACTTGTGGCAATTAACTGTGTCATCACATTCCAAAAGGCAAGGAAAGCCAGTCTAAGTGACTTGACACTATACAAAAGACTAGCTAAAAGATAAGTTTTGAATTTTTTATTGTAATATTTCTGTGGGGTTTTTCTTTGTATTTTACTTCTTCCTATCATGTCACAAGTATTTCAGAACAAAGTTTTTTGACATTTTTACTAGTATTACCATATCAATGTGGACTTGCATCTCATTATTCTGATACATAGCTCTGCTGAATGTGAGAGACTTTGATGTTTAGATTGTCATCAACTTAGAGACAGAGGTTATGAATAGAAATGTTTTCTTCACTACACAGGAGGGAATATTCAGAGTTTGTCTACACCCCAGCTTAGACCCTTTCAAGCTTGTGTACCTCTGAGACCTACGGCAGTCTTCTGTAAATTAGGTGTGCATGTTACCTGAATAGGGAAAACCAGTCCTTTTAGAAAAAAAAGAAAAATGAAACAACACCTGTGTAAAAGACTTGAACCTGTGCGAACCTGTGTGAAGACATAAAAAAGCAGTGGAGCTAGCATCAAGATTTTGGTCCCACAAAAAATTTGTTATTGTGTTTTCATTTGTTACAAATAAACTTGTCATACCTAAAACTCACTCTTCTTTTTTTCTTTTTCTGTTTTACATAGTTGTTTCCCCAAAAAGGAAAGATCTTCACTCCAGAACAAAAAATATCTGTGCATGCCTGAGAAATATTTCCTTCGATTTTGGTCAACATTATATATAAATAATCAGGGGACAAATAAATACTGCTGCTGTAGTACTTAAACTCATGGAAAATATGTGGCAGTAATTAACTGTGCTGAAATACATGACTGCAGTCAAGCAGTTTCCCATCCTGGCCTTCCACTTAGGTGTTTTTGCATCTCCCCAGCACACCAGAAGCAGTCTTAACCATTCTTTTTCATTTCAGACCTCCTGCTGCTACTATTGATTGTAGATGCAGCTCTGAATATCCTATCAAAACCCGCTCCAGGCCAAGAAGCAGAAAGAACTGGGATTTGTAAAGAGAAGACCTATTCTATAAATATGGAAGGACCATGTAAACTAGACTAATGATCAATTTCTGCCTTCTTCCAGCAGACCTTCCCTTGTCCTGCTGCAGCATCTGCTAGTTGACCTTGCAGAAAGCTAAGTAAGCATGAATGTTTAAGATCGGTAAGTGTCATTAGAATTAAGTTCAGGTCACTCTTTTCCTCCTCCAACCATTTCACCTGTGTTATCAGTCTTGTACAAAACAAGCATTCACTTCTGGTCTGTCCCTCCTTGGTTTGCTCTCTGGACCTGGATACACTTTTATTTTTACAGCAGGTGCTTGCAAATTTCATCATCCAAAACTTTTAGTATCTGAAAATCTGATGGCCTTCATCCTACCATGCCTTTCAGTAGCCTAATCTGAAGAAATTTATATATTANAAAAAAAGCTCTGTTTCTTAGAAGTCAGGGTAGAAAAAAGTAACACAGAAAAATCTTGCTGTAATGCCTTATTTTTTATAAGCAGTTGTGGCAATAATAGAGGTAGGCTGCATGTCCAGCTCTTACAGAGGTGATTATATCAACAGGCAAAAGAGCCTGGCTTAAAAATCTATGACTGAATTTTGGACTTGTGGCAATTAACTGTGTCATCACATTCCAAAAGGCAAGGAAAGCCAGTCTAAGTGACTTGACACTATACAAAAGACTAGCTAAAAGATAAGTTTTGAATTTTTTATTGTAATATTTCTGTGGGGTTTTTCTTTGTATTTTACTTCTTCCTATCATGTCACAAGTATTTCAGAACAAAGTTTTTTGACATTTTTACTAGTATTACCATATCAATGTGGACTTGCATCTCATTATTCTGATACATAGCTCTGCTGAATGTGAGAGACTTTGATGTTTAGATTGTCATCAACTTAGAGACAGAGGTTATGAATAGAAATGTTTTCTTCACTACACAGGAGGGAATATTCAGAGTTTGTCTACACCCCAGCTTAGACCCTTTCAAGCTTGTGTACCTCTGAGACCTACGGCAGTCTTCTGTAAATTAGGTGTGCATGTTACCTGAATAGGGAAAACCAGTCCTTTTAGAAAAAAAAGAAAAATGAAACAACACCTGTGTAAAAGACTTGAACCTGTGCGAACCTGTGTGAAGACATAAAAAAGCAGTGGAGCTAGCATCAAGATTTTGGTCCCACAAAAAATTTGTTATTGTGTTTTCATTTGTTACAAATAAACTTGTCATACCTAAAACTCACTCTTCTTTTTTTCTTTTTCTGTTTTACATAGTTGTTTCCCCAAAAAGGAAAGATCTTCACTCCAGAACAAAAAATATCTGTGCATGCCTGAGAAATATTTCCTTCGATTTTGGTCAACATTATATATAAATAATCAGGGGACAAATAAATACTGCTGCTGTAGTACTTAAACTCATGGAAAATATGTGGCAGTAATTAACTGTGCTGAAATACATGACTGCAGTCAAGCAGTTTCCCATCCTGGCCTTCCACTTAGGTGTTTTTGCATCTCCCCAGCACACCAGAAGCAGTCTTAACCATTCTTTTTCATTTCAGACCTCCTGCTGCTACTATTGATTGTAGATGCAGCTCTGAATATCCTATCAAAACCCGCTCCAGGCCAAGAAGCAGAAAGAACTGGGATTTGTAAAGAGAAGACCTATTCTATAAATATGGAAGGACCATGTAAACTAGACTAATGATCAATTTCTGCCTTCTTCCAGCAGACCTTCCCTTGTCCTGCTGCAGCATCTGCTAGTTGACCTTGCAGAAAGCTAAGTAAGCATGAATGTTTAAGATCGGTAAGTGTCATTAGAATTAAGTTCAGGTCACTCTTTTCCTCCTCCAACCATTTCACCTGTGTTATCAGTCTTGTACAAAACAAGCATTCACTTCTGGTCTGTCCCTCCTTGGTTTGCTCTCTGGACCTGGATACACTTTTATTTTTACAGCAGGTGCTTGCAAATTTCATCATCCAAAACTTTTAGTATCTGAAAATCTGATGGCCTTCATCCTACCATGCCTTTCAGTAGCCTAATCTGAAGAAATTTATATATTAGATACACACTAATGGGGAACAAGCAAAACTTAATTACACAATGACTCGTGGTATAGATTAGATGGACAATGCTCTCAGGCACATGGTGTGATTCTTGGGGTGTCCTGTGCAGGGCCAGCAGTTGGACTCAATGATCCTGATAAGTCCCTTCCAACTCAGTATATTGTATGATTATTTAAGTGTAGTCAAGTTTTCCAGTGATGTTAACATAAGTTTGAGCAGCATATTTTTAAAACTCTCCTTTTTCTCCTGTTTTATTTGTTTTGCTATGCCAAGGTTTTAAAGAGAGTGCTAAGAAGCATGACACCATTCCAATAAAGTTTCAATTTTAAAAAAGCCAACTACTTTAACCATGGGGTAACCACTTCTGCCAATGACTAAATATGAAACTAAATATGTACAGAGAGTGTCAACATACTTAACATCTTGAAAACTGACCTGTAGCTCACTTGTTAGTAAAGTGTCCACTATCTCATTTAATATAGTTGATCAATCATAGATTTTCCAGTCTGGAAGCCTTCCTACATACATTTCTTGGCAGGTGCTGGGAGAGAGCTCATCATATCACACTGCTGCTGTAATACTGCCTGCAGTGACTGTGGAAAGCTTACACCTTTAGGAAAGGTTTGCTCCAAGACAGCACCAAGACCACAAGTTATTGTCTAGGTGTCTTGTGGATGAAAGTTACTGAGCATCTATCCAAAAATCTCCAAGGATGATGGCGTTAGGCTGTCTGACTTAGAATAGGTATTAAAAACTCTCAGAGCATGGGTCTTTTTTTTTTTCCCTGACACTTGATATTAGTGGAACTAGATAAAACTGACATTGAACAAATAACACCAGATAGGGCATTGCATAAGTGTTGCCACTCTGCATATAGTGTAGGTACACCTGCATATTATGCCTACAGTATCTGTAATTGTACTGTTATAAAACTTTTATCATGCCAGTGCTCATTTTAGTCAGAAACACTGAATCTACATGGCAAACATGGGGTTTACTCCATAAGGTGGTCTAAGATGCTGAGATTAACTCATATACATGCTGCAATTTTTCTACCATTATGAATTCTTGGTATTAGCAGTTTTGAATCATTAGTTGCCACAGTTAGCAGACAGACAGCTATTATTTAAGTTAATACTCATACATTTCTCCTTTTCAGAGCACTTCAAAGCAAATTTTGGTTTTATAAGCTTTTATGAGCAATTTAAGAATTGTTTTCCATAAGCATTTTATAAGTGCCATTGTATAAGAAGGTTGTTTAAAAGTATGGGAAAAATGTGGTACAAGAGAAATGCAAATCTGCATAAGCCTCATTGTGATTTAACCCCCTAAGAACTAAGAATAGCATAAAGAGCTTGACTTTTTTTTCTGTACTAATGTATATAGACTGCACACAGTCTGAACTTCTCACTTATACTACAGCCTTGACAAAAAACTATTCACTTACTCCACACAGTGTAGAGTCATCACCTCAAAAAGTAATACACTTCCTTAAAAACTAGGAGGAAAATAAATATGGTGCAGTAAAATTGTTGAGTAGAGGAATCTATCTGGACATTTCACAAAACATTTCATTATGCTGATAATTCCCAGAAGTGCTCTCAAGAGTGCTTTAAGCTGAGGATTACTGCACTGGATCTGATGGACTTTTTTGTAGCTCCTTTAAAAGGCAGTGAACCGTTTTTCTATTTTATTTAAATAATGCCCCTTAAAATGGATTTTTAGAGGTATAATAACTCCTTAGGAGTCAGTTATGCTAAACAGTTTCTCTTGATAGAAATGTTGTAAAACTCGTTAACTGCACAATTTCAGATGCCGGCTTGGTGAACGCTAACTGACATGTGAATGGCCAGAGTTTGTAAAATAAATTGAAATAGTTGTTGTATCACACAGCTAGCAATGCACGAGCTGTAAGCCACAAGGGGCTCAAACCTGACAGAAAATTACTTCAAGATGAATGAAAAGTGCTCATTTCTCTTTATTAGTTTTTAGAGAACAATGAAAATGTTGAATTGTTTACAGAAGGGTTGATTAAATGTGGTCAGTAGGGCCATGTCCCTACTGCTAACTGTTAGCCTTCCCAGCACCCAACCCCTTCCCTCCACTCCATGCATCTTCTTATAGACTATAATGGTCACACATCTGTGTGTGAAATGTGCTCATTTTGACATTCCTTTGCTGCTCTGAGCTGTTGAGGCCTTTGTTAGGTAAAACACTGTTGTCAAGCCTAACAAGCAGGTCATGCAATTTGCTGGACACTGCAGCAGAGAATAGCCCTGCTATGAATGGTTTCAGCATCTAACAATGCTTGGTTCTATATCAAAATACATATGTATTTTTTTCCTTTGTTCAGTCCTGATACTTTCAATATTTTGAAGAAATACATATTTTGCATTAAAAAAAATCTGAAATGGGCTTGGCATCACAGCACACTGTTTGTTTTATTCTTTTTTTTTTAGGTATATTATGATGGAAGAGGGGAAAAGAGACTTTAGTTGTCCTTTTCTGAGATAATTTCACTTTCTACATTGTCCTAAAGGCACAAAGAGATGCATCGTACCACATTCTAGCAGATTATTTGGTCTGCTTTCAAAGCAATTCAAATTAGGGCCACTTTAGGAGAAGTGGTATTTGCACAAGATAGCAACAACAGAAAATGCCCCTTTGAGGCAGTAACTTTAAAAACAGCTTAAAGATCAGGTTCATTTAGCAGCAATCAGGAGAGTAAAAACCATTGGGTATGTTACTATGGCTGTTGAACAAAATTGTATTTTTTTTTCCCTTTGCATCCTATTCCATAGCCTTTATCCCTTCCCCCTCTTCCCCAGAAGAAAAATCAACCAGTACTGTGCAAGGGTTTGAATGCTGTTTGTGGCAATCTGTCACTTTGCATAGTGTTCCACCCTGATGTGAAAGCAGGATTTTCCTTTTTTTTTTTCTNCCAAGCAGTAACTGCTTTACATGTTGCTTCAAACTGAGTCATTTCAAGCTTTGCCTACAAGCCAGTTTTGGCACCCCACCTCCTTACACTGAAAACTTTTGCACTTTGCTAGGGCGGATTTCCTTGGCAATTCTGGGGATAAGAAAATACCATACCTGTCATGTCAAAGTCGTTGAGCGTGTGAAATGCTGACTTTCTTGTCTTGCTTCAAACTACAGGAGGTTATTCAGAGTGGTGGGCTGAAAGAGTGAGGGATGAAGGACAGTTTTTCTTTCCTTTCCCCCACTGCATGTCCATCTTGCTGTGTATTATTACAGTCCTCAGTGCCACTGAGGAACATCCATACCTTCAGCTGGACAGATCTGGATAGATCTGTCTATGGACAGATACGTCATTTTTTCTCTGTATCTGACAGTTTAACCTACCTCCAAGGTTTCATCAATTGCTTTAAATTAAGGGCCTCATCCTATGAAACAATATGGCTGAGTTGTGATTAGAGTTCAGGTCAGACTACCCTAGACCCCTTAACACTGAGCAAGGATGGTTCCATTCCTGGTCCTCCATGCAGAGACCCATGGATACTTTTTCCTTTCTCCAGTGAAAGCCATGAATGGTTAGAGTTGGCATAGGTATCAGTGCCCCAGTGGCAGCCAGGAACAATACCTGATGTAATTCAGTCTCATTAGAACAGCCTCATCATTAAGCAAAATATCAGTGCAGATACTGCCTCCCCATACATTCACAAAAACAGCCTAAACTACCTTTTGTGCCTGGAGAAGGTGAGGCTATGATGCTGCTGCTAAAATTAAAGTCATGCAGGAGCATGCATTTTTTCATTGTTGCAAATCAAATATACAAAATGCAAAATCTGTTTATCAGTAACAACATATGCATATTTTTGAAAGGTTGTCTTGCATCCTTTCTCAATTAAGCTTAAGCAAGGACTTAAATACAGTATACACTTAATTCTCAGGAATTAGGGCCAATCTGAAGTGGATTTGTCTAAATTCCTTCTGCACCTGACAATGCTGTCATCACTGTGCCTAAAAAGGTACTTCTAATGCAGACTTGATTAAATTAAAGGTGTTTAATGATGAAGCCTTCATTCCCTTCCACACCATATGCAGAAGGAGACTCACTGCATGAATGCCCTTCATGTGTTATGTACTGACACAAAGAACAAAGGGAGTAATAGAACCAAGAAGAAGCCTACATAAAACATAAACTTAAAACCTGAGTAATGCCCACTTGCTTATCACATATATACAGGACTTTTATTAACTGGTACACACCCTAGTTTTCTATTTATCTAGCAGAAAAGACACTGCACAGAAAGAAAGAAGTAGATGACCAGATTGAAAATTTCCTTTCTTTCACTCTTCTTCTCCCATTCCTTTCTGAAGGGACAGTGGGCAGCAAACATACATAGCTGCATGCATTCTCCAGCCCAGGGACAACACCAGCATACTAATTGAACCAAATGTTGTGAAGAGCTTTCCTATATTTATATCTGGTGATGATGCCAATAGAGGAGATTAAGAATTAATCGTTGTTTAGTTTCATCTGTCTGGTAATGAATAAAAGAGAAACTAAAATCTCCTACAAAATGGAAATCACAAACAGCTGTGCTGGGGAAAACAAACACAGCCTTGCAACCTATCTTTCCTTTACTTTCAATAACCATGAACATAAATCACAAGAGTCAAAACAGGGGAAATATTACTCCTGCCACTAGGATCTTTCCCTAACTCTCTTCCTTGCCAGTTTGAGTAGGTGGTTAGTGCTGATTCCAATATT
Organism: Sclerurus mexicanus; assembly: GCA_013396755.1. NCBI lineage: Eukaryota > Metazoa > Chordata > Aves > Passeriformes > Furnariidae > Sclerurus > Sclerurus mexicanus. The sequence continues at coordinate 41,566 of VWZF01003294.1, forward strand.
GTTTCGACTGTTAATGAGTTTTCTGCACAAAAAACTTTCCTTTGTCTTGAAGTCAGTTCTGAAGGCCATGTTCACCTCTGCATCTCTGCAAAAAGTATCTTTATAAGCTTTGAGCTAAGATCTGTTAATGGGAAGAAGAAAAATGTGTATTGTAAGATGATGGCATCACCCTAAGGCAGTGGTACCAGAAGCTGGTGTTACTTGGCACCTATCTTCATTTGCGGCTTTCCTTATCTATATCTCTTTTCCTAAGAGGATCTCAAAACACTTTGCTTGCATAAATCAGGAGTCCTTGCCTTTTTATACAATGGAAAAGGATTGTTACACTTGTTTTAAGGTGAATATACTGAAATACAGAAAAAATTAATGTCATTATCAAGAAAAAGAAAAAATTGTTGCTGAAGTTGAAAATAGAACAACAGATTCTGACTGCAGCTAAACAGATCCCTTCCTTTTCTACTTCATGCTGTTATGGGTAGAGAGTAATATCCAAAGGTCACTGAGTTATTCTGTTCATATGCATTTAATAGACCAGTTTGCAGGATCAAGAAACAGCTGTGAAGCCACCCTTCTCAGCTAAAAGGTGTAAAATATATTAATTTTTATCTGGCTTGTTTTTTACCAAGATCTTTGGTCAGAAAGCTCTAATAGATCTGAGAGGTTCAGGTTCTGAGACCTTTTTAATATAAAGCTCTGTTTGGGAGCTTTGTATGCAGTATATAACATTGTTCCTTTTCCTTTGTGAGTATGTGATGACTTCATCTCCCCTAATCTGCCCCCTAAAACTGGGAGTGGATCCAGGTTCTTTTAAGTAGTGGTGTTCTTTTCCCAGTTACATTAGTATTGTGAAGTTCTGTTTGGTGAATAAAACAAATACTGTTTTTCACTTGTTTTCACAGTCTCAGCTTCCAGAAAATGCCATAGATGACAGTAATACTGCCCTTCTATAAGACAGTAATACTGCCCTAATAAACACAGACACCTTGCTATTTTTATTTCATCTTAGAGTATGTCCAACTCAGCAGTCACTAAATTCAATCTTATCTGTTCAGATAGTGGGCTTTCACAAAGTGCATAAACCTGTCCTTACGTGGAGGAGATGTTATAGTCACTACTTAGGGTGTTACAGCTTTTCTCAGTGTATAAAGAGATGGGGAAAAGCAGCACCAAGCGGAGACAGAGAAGATGAAAGAAAGGTTAGTTAAACACTGAGCTACATTGTGCTTAAAAAAGAGTGATAGTATCATGCCAACAGTTTAAAGGTTCAGTGCAAATACTCTTCATCTGTTTGGCTTTTCAATTGTAACACTGGTCAATGGAAAGATACCACACATTCATGTAAGACAAACTCAAATTTTAGAGAAGAAAGCCACACTCATAAAAAGTGTCCTCTGTTTCCCTGATAGAGTGATACTTAAAAATTTAAACCTTTGACCTCTGTAAACATTATTTCTGGTTTCCTTTGCCTATGACTTGCAAGTGGTTTATGTCTTCCCATGACTCTTTTATTCCAGGTTTTTTATCAGCAATTACTTACACAGTAATTCAAATCTAATTTCAATATTGACTACTAGGTTGAAATCTCTATCAAATTCTGGCTCTCTAGCATTTTCTGTTTCCATTAAGAACTTATGAAACATTAAGACTTAGGAAAAAGAAGGGAAAAAAATATCTAGGGAGTGATGTTAGTGAGTCAATTATGCTTGTGTTGCATGGTCCTCTAAGGTCACATTAAACTTGTATTGCTCCTAGTACTTAAAAAGGAACATTTCTATGAAAAATTAAAGCAGCTGAAGAGTGTCTGTAGTGCATAAGATAAAATTTATGGTGTTTTTTTTTCTATCTGGCAGCACATCACAGCTTTGTCCATCTGTGCAGAGCATGTGTCACTCCTTGAATGATTTTGCCAGTGTTACTAGGCCAACACTAAATAGCCTTCTGTGGGACCAGCCTTTACCTGTTTTTGCAGAAAAGCCCTTGCTGAATCCCAGTATCCAGCCAGCTGCAAGGACGGTGCTGGGAGGAACTGCTTTGGTGATACTGTATGGTGTTGCTTTCCATCAAGTGCAAGGCCAGTCCTGGCCAGGTCAAGCTTAGAACAGGATGTGTGATCTTATGAGCCCACAGATGCAGTTAGAGTTATATAAGCAATGAATTTGTCCTCTAGGCTTCAACGTCACTGTCAGCTTGGCCTTAACAGGACAGTGAAGTGTCTCCAGTCAGTTTCCTGTGTTGTAATCTCCTAGACACAGAGAACAAATGTCTTGATCTTATTTGTACAGTGCTAAGCACAGAGGGATATTGTGCTCTGGCTGCTGCATGGTGTCCAACTTCATATATTTAAAATAAGGCATGAACACCAAATACTGAGCTTGCCAGTATTGCAGGAAACAACCACTGACAATGGCCTACAGTCCATAATTAAAAACCTGTTTCACTGATGGCTTTAATTTCTACTTTGGGGAGTAGCCAGGGAAAAATTTCACTGCATCACCAGTTTGTCTACCTGCTCTGTGTTGTAACTTTCTTTTGTAAAGCAGATACTTATGGCCAGTGAGCTGGTGGGTATATTTTTGTCTTCTGCTCTTGTAGTCATTTTATGCCTTGCCCAGGGGTACCTTCAAAGAGAACATCCTTTTGCCTCTACTTTACACTGTTCCTGGTGAACACTCTCTAGTGTGGTCTGAGATATTTCTCTGATATTTTCTTCTGATCATTCCTATTTCTGCTAAAAGTGGGACTAAAAATGAAAACTGGGATGATGATGACCAGTATATGGAAAGAATCCCATATTCTTCTGTTTAGCAACATCACTGAAGGAGAAAATGGTATGTCATGGTCTTGTGTGCAGCTGCTTGACAGGTGGCTAGAAAAAAAAGCTAACATTCTTATCATTTGTAAGGAGAAAAAAGTGGTTCTGTCAGGCTTGAGTAAAACATTCTGCTTTCCTTTCTACCTAGGTATTTATTAGGGATTTTCCAAGTTATTCTTGTCTCACTAATCTCATCTGAAGATACCAGATTCATTGTTCTGCATCTGGAATTATATTGATAATAGAGAAAAAAAAAATCAAACTGATCTGACTTATGTATATATGTACATTCCATGGTCTGGCTGATGTTCTTAGGACACATCTGCTTCTCCAGACTTTTAGACCCCAATTCTGCTACTTGAGAGGCAAATGTTACTCTCACTTTTGGAAGTTCTTGTGTGAAAGACTGCATACCTCTGACATTTCTGAGAAACCTTCTGTATTAAAACTTCCTGTGTTCTCAGAAAGCAGTACGTCTCTTCACCTGTGAAAGTTCAGGTCCTCATGGTATCTTGTCATGCCAGGCATTAAGAAAAATACACCAATATTGTGAGACCCAACCACTTGGGTCCTGAGGTTTTAAAAATGGTATAGCCTATTGATCTGGATAGATTCTAAGTGTAGTACCAGCCAAATAAAGATCCAGGAGATTACTTTTTTTAATTGTTTGAGTAGAAAGTCTGATAAGGTGTACTGCATGCTAAGGTTTGTCATGTGAAAAAACAGCAATTTTTTCATTAAAATTATGAAGGAAGCAATTGTGACAATTACTAACTCACTTGTATGTCAGGAAAAGTCTCCAGTATCAGCCATCCTTTTTTTTCCTTACTGAGAATGGACTCACTGTCTCCTCTGTCCCTGGATGTCACTTTCTGTTTACAAAGGCAAGTCTGACGTCTCCTTCAGATGCTGAAGTTGTGCCTAATTTTGCCAGTTGAGCAAACTGGATTCCTTGGCAGAGTTGGCTCTGCCATTCCTCACAAGGCTCCCAGCCTTTCTGCCCTTTTGATCCATTACTTCTCAGGGGCAGGAGACTCAGGATCTCACTGGCACCAGAAGTCATAAAGACAGGTGCTGTAACAGTGATAACAAGGCAGAAATGAGTACTTCACAGATGACACAAAAAAATAGGTCATTTTTAAAGAAAATAACCATTCATAATTAGGCCTCTGTCACTTTAAATTTTAATGGTAGTAGTATTGGAACTTTAAATTACAACTTTCAGTGGCTTCACACCAAATCTCTCAATTACTCTTTGTAACTCCCTTCCCAGGGCATGTGCACTGTGACATTGATATTGCTGTTTAAATCGAAAAATACATCTGTGTACACCATGCAGGAATCCTGCCTGTCTTCAGTACCAGCAACTGGTCAAACATATGAGGAGGTAATTTTACTTTTCTGGTGCTGATAAAGCATCCAGCGCACCCACAGAGTGGGCTGGGGTATACTTCTGCATGTACAGTCTTTGGTGCAAGAGCAGGCATCCTTGCAAGAGGCAAGGCAACCTTGTAAGTGATTATTATTGAAGCAGCTGTTGAGGTTGCCATTGCACAGAGCTGCTGGAGCAGCTAGAGAAAACAAGTTATCTTGCAGTTGGGATACGAATGGAGGTGGGCAAGCATTTTCCTTCAAGAAGAACAAAACCATATTCAAAGTGATCCAAAAGGAAGTGGGGAAAAAATAAAAGTGGAGAAAGTTTCAGGTGTGTCACATTCTGATGTAAATTAAGTCCATATTATGGATTTTGTCATTGTTTTGCTCAGTTTTACTAATTAACCTGGCATAGTGGTATTTGTGCATACCTGGTGCACAGTCCCTTCATGTGTAGCTCCAGTCCTGAGCCTAGAGAAAAGCACAACACTGACAAAGAAAATGCTCAGTTCTGTGTGACCTGGAAATACACTTTTTAAACCCTGGAATGGAAGAGGGTCTCAAAAATAATTGCTGTAAAGCAGGTTTTGTGAGTAACCAGCTTTGAAAACAGACAGGATTGCTGCTAAGGAAGAAGGCAAATTTTGTGCTAGTTGTACATTGATGAGAGCTAGAAGTGGTTGAGCCTGTAGTTTACAGTAAGTGGGAGAGCACTTTGTCCTTCCAGTAACCCTGTCTGGATAACTGGAAATCTGCATATGGTAGCTTAAACCTAGCTGAGACTAGGCTCCTATCTATTCCTGCTTCTAGCATGAGGATGGAGGTCACCTAAACTACTTTGTTCATGCAATTCAGAGCAATTTCTGAATAACCCAAGCTTTCATTTTAAACAAATTGTCTGGCACTTTATGGTTGTGAGGAAATCTCCCTGAGGTATGAGTGAAGTATGGAGCCACTGAAAGCAACTCCACTGCAGATCGAGTGGGAAATGGCAGTGCAGAGGAATGAATGCTTCATAAGGTAAACAGAAGTGCAAGAGATGGGAAATTTTTCACATTTTATTAAATCAGACTTTTACAGTAGTTGTTGAAAGAAAAAACACTGAATTATATTTAGATAATATTTCCATAAATAATGTGTGTTTTCACAGCAGGCGCAAAGTCTGGAATTTATGTGCTAATTACAGACCCCAAATCATCTCTGCACAGATTTGCAATTAAAACTGAAATATTTTCATATACAATGTGAGCCTTGTATTCATAGCAACAACTAAGACACATGCTGGTTACAGTTTGCTCAGTAAATATGAATATTTTATGTTTGAACACAATTGTTTCACTATTGTTGTCCTTACATTTGGTGTAATAAAAGCTGGAAGAGTGTAAAGCTGAGTGTGACATTGTGGACTGTTCTTCCTTATAGAAAAAATATTCTGTATATATTAATGTATATGCTGCAACAATATAGGGGAATGACAATTACTGAAAGACATAGAAAAAATTCTTCATACGGTTATCTTCTTAATAAATATTGTAAAAATATATACTTTTAAAACCCTGTAGTGACAGCAAAGTGCAAGAAGAATGCAAAATTAGGGAAAACATTGAATAATTCAGTGGCTTGTTATGTGATTAGATCTGATTGGTCCATACTAAGATGCTGCCCATAAAAATGATTTCCCATGGTAGCATTGGTCTTAGGGTGGGGGGCTTATGATGTCCATAAAATGGAAGAACAAGGCTTACTGGAACTAATAATATCATGGCTGTGAACAGTGATTGATGATCTTTAAAAAGGCCTAGATTGGTTCCAACTTTTTCAGATTTTATCACTCACTCTTTCTTAATCATGTGCAGTCACTAAGGCAAAGAGAGGTAACAAGTGTTTGATGTATGATTCTTGAGCCACTTTTGTCAGAACTGCATTTATTTTAAACTGCTCTTGTATTTGATGCTCACAAGATGTAGATTTTTTTATTTTTTTTCTCCACCTGATGAGAAAAGGCAGTCCTGGGGTTGGATCAAGAGGTAAGCCAAGCTCGTGTTAAAGCAACAGCGCCAAAAATTGCAGTAAAAATTAAAGAGATCCCCCTTCCTTGCACTGGGATCATTTCCAATACTGATTAAATGGACATAGAGCTGCACAGGACTGACATCTTGGGAGAACCTTCTGTTCTTTATTATTTGCAGTACGTGCACACCTTTCAGAATGCTTTTTAAGCTTCTTGGAATACATTATCTGTGTCAGTTCACTTTCTCCTTCACAATCTGCAGAGAGCCACAAAAGCTTCTTTTATGTTATAAGACAATTCAGATGAAGAGGGAAAAAACCACTTAATTTAACCAATTGGAGAAAAAAGGGATCATTTCCACTTGTTTCTGAAAGCCTACACATCTCCTCAAATATAACAAATCAAGCCAGATATCTTAATCATTTGTTGTAATGACCCTTATCAGTAACTTATTCATAAAGATTGCAGGTGTGTTAACTGAAATATATTTGGCAGGGTCCCAAAAGGAAGAGTATAAAAGGGTTGATCAAGTAGCAAGGTATTGGAGTCATGCACATTTGGAAAACTTTCCATTATCTCCATTTGGTCTAATTGGAAGAATAAAAGAAATAAATCCGCAGGGCACCAGATTTCTGAGCCCTATCACTGATACACTCACATGTTTTTTTGTATAAATATAATTACAAGACCATATGCATACCTGTGCCATACACCTGTATGCTCATGCATGGCTATGTGCTTGTGACAGTTTTGTCTCCTATAAAGTCTAATGGTTTTCTGATTTGACAATCTTAACACTGACTCGACAGTGTTTAACAAAATCAAGAGCAGTTTTGGTAATTAATTTCTGCCTTTAATAGTACTGTCAAATTGGGCAACTCCCCTTGGAATGGGGAGCCATTACAGCAAAGACTGTGAGAGTGAAAGAGCAAGATAATTCATTAGACAATTCTGCAGCAGCTAAAAGTGGTGAAGGATGTCAGACCAAATTCCTGTGCTTCAATACTAATGCGAGTCATTACATATTCATAATCCTAAATACAGTCAGCTTCTGATAAAAACTTTTGTCATCAAAGCTTCACATCAAGAGCAAAGTATTGCACTCCTTGTATCATGGCAGTTCCACCAAGCCAGAGTAACAGCAAGATTGATTGTTTTGCAATGCAGCCTGACAGGGAACCAAGAGGTACTGCCCCAAGGGTCCTGAAACTAAGCTTAGTTTGATTATAAGGCTCCAAGTAATCAAAGAAACAAAAAAGAGAGAGGAAAGTGGCCGAAAGAATGTTGTTTTGTCTTGTTGGTGAGTTTGAGGCTATTTGGTTTTTTTTAACTACTTTTTAAAGATAAAAGAGGCTCTAAAAATGTAGTTTTCCTTATTGAGAGTTGAGAGCAATCATCTATCAGGCTTTTAGAACAGTTCATATCCATTTTTATCAGGGAGAAAGAATGGCAGGTGCTAGCAAACTTGTTCCCATGTTGTAGGAATAATGTTGTATGTCTTAATAGAATCAAATCTCTGAAACTGTATGAAGTTTCACATCAATATGAATAGCAAGGATTAGTGAACTCAATCTGACAGATATTAAAATCAGCTCTGCCAGTTGTTGTGCTCCCCAGAATTCACTTCTTGCAGGTTCCTCTTCATTTTTTTTGTTGTCAGATCCTTCTTCTTCTCATCATTGTTGCCATTCTTATTATTAGTATTGAGAAACTACCCATCCCTTTGCTGGCAGTCAAATCCTGCAGGTGCACAGCTCTGCTAGCCTTTAACCTGTCTGCTGGCACAGCTGTTAGCTTCCCTGAAGACAAAGAAGAGAAACGTATGTTTCAGCACCCACTTTGAAAAAGGCCGAAACATTTTCTCACTCATAAAAATCTCTTTGGCTGGAATGCCAGCACATTTCCACGTCTATTTGACAGGCAAACAGGCTATGAAATATACATAAAATTAAATAAAACAGGACTTTAAAACAAAAGTTGAAAAATCTGGTTGCAGTGAAGAATTGGATTCTTTTTCAGTAATTATAAAATAGTGCATGTGGAAAAAAAAAATTTCATAGATCAAGAGACATCACAAAGGATCAAGAATGGGAAGGTTTCTCTAAACTGTTGAATATCTCAGTCTATGTATATAGTCTTTGAAAACAGACAAATCTTGTTGTTATGATTGATTGAAGTAACTGATTATCCACAGATATTTTAAGTGTTATGTTCCAGGGAGAATAGGTGTCCGAAGGGATGTGGAAGCCGATACTGAGTCACCGCAGAAAACTTAACTCAAACAGTTAGTTTTATTACCAAAGGTGGTCAAGTAAACAGGAAAGAAACGCAATAGAGAGACAAAAGAGAAAATAAGCCTCCAGGTGCAAACACCCAAATTGCCCAGGTGTCCCCCATGGAGTTGTCTCACCAACCCCTGGAATGCCCAGACTTCCCAAGCAGTGGCTGCAGGTCAGCTGGCTCACATGTGACAGGGGCGTCCTCACCAAGGCAACATCATCCTGTCATGTGAAGTGAGCGAGCCCCAAAACATGAGCCATCTGCCTTTTATCAAATTGGCCAAATGACATTTACCTGCATGAAGTGGCCAGGGCCACCCAAGCAAAGGTATTTGGCACTGCCCCTCACGTTACATAACTGATACTCCTCTGCGCTTGCATGGGTCTCTCTGCACCTGCGCAGTCCATTTCAGAGGGTCTTCCCTAATTGAGTCTGGGGGTTTACTTCATCCTCCTCCTCCGCTTTCTCCTTCAAGTGCCCTTAGCGGGCCATCAGCCAATCATGAGAGACCAATTAATTTTTGTTTACACAGAAATATCTCTCTCAAGGCTAGAAATGGTCTTTATCAGCCTGTTTTCCCATAACTTGGCAAGAGAAAACCCAGCTTCTCACAGGTGGCTAGGCCAAACACAGACCAAAAATACCCATGTAGAATTCTACCTGAATACATATTGAAACATAAATTGTCAGCCATATCAGTTTGATTGCAGTAAAACACAAAAACATTGACTTTTGTCTAGTTAGAGAAATTTATTTTTCCCAGAATGACAATCCTTTAAGTAGAAACCAGGCAGCTTGCCAGATCTCTGTGTCATACATCGAAGTTTGCAAATGCAACCCATATTTTCAAAAGTTTTTCAAGGCCCAGTGAATGGGTCATAGTTCTTAGGCAAATAATCTTGCAATAAACAGATTTCCATATAGTGCTTCAATCTTCCTTAAGCCTGGTATAGACTAATAGTTATTCTTTGCAAACCAATGAATGGCATAAACAGTAGTTTGCATTCAAGGTGTACATATAATCAGACCTCCTCAATTATGTAAAACATTTCTCTAAAAAACAGTAACCCTCCTTGGACTGAAGCTATAGGAACAAATTTGATTAATATGTTTCACAAGCCTGAAGTAAATGCTCATCATATCTGCCAGCAAGCTGACAGCTTTCAAAAAAGAATCTTTGTTCCTGGGATAAGTAAGTTGTGTGATCTTCTTTAAGATACCACACTCAAAACCTTAGAGGGAAAAGTGTTACATTCAGGCGAATTCTACTCAGAATGTAAATGCTGTTAAGTCTGTTTTGTATTCCAGATCCCTGATAAGCACAAAGTATTTGACAGGATTGTGACTTTTTTTTAAAATTTGTTTTTCTTGCTTGTCAGAACACCTGTTCTTTCCCATTAGGCAGAAATGTACTTGACAAGCTTTTTACCTATGGCAGGAGAAAGTCGCCATTAACCAATGCCCTGCATCACTTTTGTGCTTACCTGTGTTTTAAAAAGTAAGGCCTGGGTATAGATATTACCAGATATGTTAAAAATTACATTTCATTGACTGAAAAAGAAAGGAAGTAGATCAAAATTTGGAGGACCACAAAGGAATAATTTAGATGAATCCATGAGAAGCAAAGGGAATGATTGCATCTTTTCTGCGGTGTTAACTGTTTTCTCCTAACTGGAGGACTAACACCTCTGCCACAAAGAATTAGGCCATGGCAGGTTTTGTCTTCAGCATTAATGAGCAAATACCTTAAAAACATGCCAGCTGATGAAAAAATAAAACTGTAGTTATCCATTACCAGGGGAAAATATATACTTCCTGACCTCTTCAGCCAGAAAGGTTATTGTACAGCATGAAACACTATAATTCATTACTTTTAGATAGACAGATATTGCAGTCAGTTGTATAATTTTGAAGTTAGAAAAGAACACTCAGCTTATATAGTCACATATTTATCTGTGTATATGAGTTACTACAGTGAATAATAGCAATTGACTAATCCAACTGTTTTTAAAATCCAAATAATTGACCAAATGGGGCAGGATTCCATTTTGATTTTGAGATAGATAGAGGAATTAATCTTATTTCTGTCTGTCAATGTGCCCTTCTAGTTTTGGTCTGGGGGTCTGTGTAGAGCAAAAGAGATGCCCTTTGTTGTTTGCCTATCTCCACTTAACTAATCTTCTTTTTTATAGACTCTGGGTAAATCCAAGGTGAGTCAGTCTTAGTCTGAGGTCTAACTGCTTGCTCTGCAATCTGACACACTATATAAAACCTATGTCCAAAGTGTGTCACCCAAGTGCACTGAGTGTCCTTCCCAAAGTGAGGTGAACAAATGTGGCGCTGTTCCTACACACAACAAGTTATGATTACTATGACAATGTGACCTTAATTTCTGTATTATTTACAGGTTTAGAGCAGAGAAAAAAAACCAACATCCTTATTTAATTTCTTGTTGAGTTATTGTTATTCTTTTAAATATGGGATTCTCTGAACACAAACTAACTTAATGGTCCTCACAAACAGATCTTGCATGAGTCTCCACTGGCACTACAACATCCTTCCAGACTCTGTAGTATTGTCCCACAGGACAAATTTGGAGAGTCAAGCTTGGTTTTGAGAGCAGACTTGGCCACAGCTTGGGCACGGACAGACAGACACCTTGCTGTGTAGTGTGGCAAACTGCATGGAGTGGGCAGAGACAGTCAGAGCTCAGCAGACATCTCAGTTACCCCAACAGCTTCCCATTGGCAATATCCATTTTAGAGTTTCTCAAAGCAGTGTATTGACAACAGCTGGTTCTTTGCTTCTCCATCCCAAGTCAAAATATATGGAAACAGCCAGAGAAACACAGCAGGAATGATCATCTATCCTTAATATGTATTAGTACAATTTTAATTTACCTTCATGCTGGGGGGAGAGGAATGATGCACTAAAAATAATAAATAACACCTGGTTTAATCCAAGATGGGAGTTCATCCCTTCTTACATGGAAATTTATTTAAGTTATTGGAAAGATATTGGGAAGTTCAGGGGTTTTTTATGCCTTCCTCACTTTAACCTGTTTTGCCCTAATTAAGCTCCTTTTTGCAGAAGAGGCATGGTTTTAGTCCTTTCAGGTTATACTCCTCCAAGACCTGCAGTGTTGTCTTGTTTAGGAGAGCTCAACAGTTTTCCCAACTCCAGAATGAGTTTGGATTTTCACACCATTTCTTAAAAGAAACTTTTACCTCGAAGTAAAAAGTATTAGTGCCTTTCAGTCTATGATAGAAGGTTCTTGTATGTTATTGTTACTATCTTAAAGAGGCAAAGCATATTTCTGTCTATGCATACATACTTAATAAATTTCTAGCTTCAGAATTCATGAGGGAGATCATTCAGTCCTTCTAATTTGCTATTACTGAATAACTCAAAATACTTCATTGTTTTCATGACATACATCTGCCTGTTAAGGACATATTTTTATTCCCTGTGAAAAGTGACCTTGGAATAGAATTTAGAAACAAAGATATATTAAAAGACTGGGAGAACTGATTTACTGGAAAAAGGTTAAGTTCTGAGTATTGATAAGTGTTCAGTGAGATATAATAAAAACCTATAAATATTTGAGGGCTTTTAACAGTAATTGTGGAGAAAAAAATTACTGGCTATGTCATTGAAATATTTATCTTGATGTATCTATCTTATAGGAGAAAATGACAACAGTATTTCACACACTGTGATGTGCCAAGGTCTTTATTTTAAATATTTAATCACAACCACCACAAAAATTGAACAAGAAAACAGAACAATATATCTGGAAATTTTATTTGAAAATGCAATCAATTGAATTATGCTGCAACATCCCAGATTAATTTGCAGAATCCCCATTAGCTTGATAAAATTCCAGTGGAATGTATGGACAGAAATAGCACTCCTTTGACATGGGGATTAATGAAGTAGAGAAAGGAAGAAATGAAAGAACAGGGAAATTCAACATTCAACCCATCTGTCTCCTCTCTTTTAGCACAGGATAATGTCTACACTTGTATCATTTGCACTGGTAATTAATTTAGTAATATTATATCTGTTCTAAAGTTTTGATTTCTCATAGATTCTTTGGTCTTTCATTGTTAACTGCTCCTGCCTATGAGTGTCATCTATTTATGTTACGTTATAGAGTACGAACTCCAAAATATCTTTGAGTTCTTGAGGTTCTGCTTAATTTTACACTTTTCCAAACTCCTATGACAACAAATAAAGCTGAAGCAGGATTGTTTCCAACTGTTTCAAGGGAAACGTGAAGACATAGGAGTTATGGCCATCTTCCTCCATAGAAGTGACCTTCATTTGGGTATAAACTCAAAATTCTGTTGAGAGGTAGAGCCAAATGAGATTAAGTAACCATAATTATGTCTGAGGGGAGCCATGTAGTAGTTTCTAGTCTATTGACTTTGTATTTATTTCCTATTTCACTGTTTGCACTCATATTTTGATGGCATAGATCTGAGTGGGGTGCCTAACAAGCCTGAAGGACAGGATGCCATCCAGAGAGACCTGAATAAGATCAAGAAGTGGGTCCATGGGAAATTCATCTAGTTCAACAAGGCCAAGCGCCAGGTCCTGCACCTGAGTTGGGGCACCTACCACTATCAATACAGTCTGGGGCATATGTGGACTGAAACACAGGCTTAGGAGAAGGACTTGTGGGTACTGGTGGATAAAAGACTGGACATGACCCAGCAATGTGCATTCTCAACCCAGAAAGCCCACTGTGTCCTGGGCTGTATCCAAAGTATTGTGGCCAGCAGGCTGAGGGAAGAGATTTTGCCCCTCTACTCTTCTCTAGTGAAATCCCACCTGGACTGCTGTGTCCAGCTCTGGAGCCCCCAGCACAAGAAGAATGAGAACCTACTGGAGTAAGTCCAGAGGAGCCAAGAGGGCTGAAATACCTCTCCTATGAACACAGGCTGAAAGAGTTGGGATTTGCTCAGCCTGGGTAAGAAAAGGCTTCAGGGAGACCTAAAGGGACTACAAGAGAGCTACTGAGGGACTTTTGACAAGAGTATGGAGTGATAGGTATGGACTTTAAGCTGAAAGCAAGTAGATTCGGATTAGATATAAGGGAGAAAGGTTTTAAGATGAAGGTAGTGAGAACACTGGATCAGGTTGCCCGGAGAAGTAGAAGTTGTCCAGTCCATCCCTGGAAACATTCAAAGCCAGGTTGAACTGGGCTGTGAGCAACCTGACCTAGCTGAAGATGTCCCTGCATATTGCATGGGGATTGGACTAGATGAACTTTAGAGGACCCTTCCTACACAAACTATTCTATGAATCTATATTTTATTATTTAGTTAAGGGAATATCTTGTGCTAGTATAATTTCCTCTACTTGTCATCACATGGTGATAACTAGCTGATGTTGCAAAAGACTTGATCACTACTCAAGAGCATACTTCTCAATTAAACAAGCATTTTCAAAATACCACACTTTTGAATAATAGTCCTAAAGACTTCAGCTGTTCCAAGCAAGTCACAACATAAGTTGCAGATCAGGTACATCCCCAAGCTTCCAGTGGTGACAACTGGCTTACTGCAGGTACCACCAAACCTGCAGTAGTGTCTACACTGGTACCATGTGTGTTACCGGGAAGTTTCATTTCTTATAATGAAAAAGGATGTATGGATTTAGTCATCATTTCAGATGGATGTGTTTCAGCTGGCAACCTCCTTTTATCCATCAGGTCTTCTTACTTTATGGCTGAGAAGGAAGAGGCTTCTTGCCCATTTTGCTCTTTCTAGGGTCATGATCCTGGTCACCTAAATGTATAAAAGAAGAGTTTCTATGGTCCTCATCTTTTTCTTGTGTGACTGTTCAATCTACCCATTGTTTGGTCCTGTGTTATCTCATGGAAATAAGACAAATTGACAGTTTCTTGTAGAAGAAGTTGCATGCTTAATAAAGATGGAAAGAATAAAATGGTCATTTCCAGCAGTGAAAATGGTTCTTTAATTCCTATTGTGTCACAGTTTTTTTCTCCTTTTGAAAATGCAAATCAGCATCATTACATACAGAAGATAAAAATATATTTTTTGTTATTTTGAACCAAAATCAAAATTAAGTATTCTACTCATTTAGTCTTTTTTTTTATTTTCTCTGAATCTTCAACAAGAAATTGTTACAACACTGAAACATAACAAATTTCAGTATTTTCTTACATATACTACTTTCAGTTATTTTTCTACCCTAAATGTCACAAATACTTTTAATTATATTACTTAAAAAAGAAAACATCCAGACAGGATATCTTTTCCAGTTTTCAAAGCACAAAGATGAATTTGTGGGGAAAAAACCAAACCAAACCAAAAACAAACAAACAAACAAACAAACAAACAAAAAACAACAACAACAACAAAAAAACAACTTAGTAGGTAAGATGTTATTCTGTTTTTAATTCCTGTAGGATACCTGGGGTTTAGTTATAAAGCTGAGGGAAAATTATTCTCTGCAATAAATATTTACTGATTCAGGCATTTGGAATTCTGACATATTCTTTAAATATTTTTGCTATTGTCATTGTACTAATCATGTGTGAAAATAAAACATGATAAAAAAATTCACCAAGAATAATTTTCAAAAGTAAAAAAGGCTTCCATTTTAATGTATTTTCAATTCCAAACTTCATAACCTCCTCTAGAAAATTATACAAGATTTTCCATGAACCAAATCTGAGCATCCTGTTTCCTTTTTCTCTGGTGTAATCTTTGGAAAAAGACCCTCAGTGACAACTGATTAATATTATCCTTTCTATCACTTTATACCTGCAACTAGTGCAGTGGCATAGCAAATTTAGCAGTTAGGCACACAATGCAGATTTCAAATGGAAAAGGAAATTAACCCTTTGCTAATAGATGGGTGGTTCATGTCCTCTATTATATTTAGTTTGTATTTTTGTGAAGTAAATATTTATATACATTGCTCATGCAATTTATTATATGTGTCCCTGTGTGTGAAATATATGAAGGTTATTTATGGTCTGTGTCCAAAGGTTGTGAACAAATTGGATTTATGGAAAGGGATTGCTACTCCCTTGTGATCATGACAGTATGTGTTTCTTAAAAAATACAGAGACAGATCTTAGCCCGTTTTTTACTCAGCAAAACTAATGATTCTTAAGCTGCTGGCAGTGATTCTTTAAACTGACAGTATCTGTTCCTAAAACAGAGTAGGATATATTGCAGCATCAATTAGTAATGCACTATGCGTGAAGAGGAGACAACCCCCTGGAAATATGCAAGTCTTTCCTTATCCTCTTGTTCTGCTACAAGGACTACCCCATGTCTGAATGCAGTGTTCTATGATAAGCACTTTGATGCCCATATTTTGAGAGCAAAAGAGTAGTATTTGGTTCAGTGAGCACTTTTCTCCTTCTGGGCCAATCTCTGGAGTGCATCCTTAAGGCAGGTAGAAGATTGTTGAGTAATACACGAAGTCACTTGATGGCACATCAGGATATCAGATTATGTTATGAATATAATCATCACAGGGCAGAAAAGCAATAGTTTTCTTCCCAAATGATTTTCTTTCAACTCCTTTAGTATGCAACAAAAATGATAGATCCTCAGCTGACTACAAAACACCATTTTAGTAACTCTGATAATTATCAATGTAAGGAAATATGAATATTACCAATATTTGCACTTGTTGTACTAGAAGTCTGGAAATATAACCTTTGTCCAAGGTATTTTTGCAGAATTTCTGGTCCATTTCAATAACTTTTTATTTGGGTCAAATCATATTCTACTACCCCTTATGACAGATTAAATGAGCTAATAGTGTTTTCATATTGAAAGTTGCTTTGAAATTAACACCACCATGGTTTCTCTGTATTTTCATTAAACATTTGTAAGTCTTCTGTAGGACATGCTAGCACCCTCTTCATTTATTCCTGAATATTTTGGTGATTAAATCTAATAAAAGGTAGTGGAAAATTATCTATTTCAAAATTACAGGTTAATTATATTTATGATTTTAAGGTTTGGGTATAAAAATTGAGATTCTTTAGTGTACGTTGATGTATTCATTTTTACAGAAATTTTGAAATAAGTTAGAATGATTCTGTTCATTTTATAATCAAGACACATGCTTTAAACTAATCGATAACCTCATCTGTTGCAAGGTAGTTTCAGATGATGCAATAAAGTATTTACTTAAGTTGGTCAAACATAATAAAACATAAGCAAAAATTTTAATGAGATCAGATTATATCCTGAAGTTATTAAGTCATTTTTAGTCAGCACTTACATGTATAAACATTCGGGGAAACGACTGTAGAATTTCTCCTAGCACTAATAGACTTAGTCTAAGGTTTTTTTCTTTGCTGTTAGACAATAAATGATCCCATCACAAATTAATCTGAATTTTTGATTTATGACTGAAGTTTGAAGATATTTTCTTAAACTAGTTATATTTTAGTGGTTTAATCTCATGAGTATTTAACATAACTTGACAATATAGATTATCAGAGAATTAACTTGATTGGCTGAAAAATTCTAATTGCTTCTTTTTTAATCAGTGTATGAGTTCACAAAGTGGGAAAATTAACTTCCTACATATGATCAAATCCTTATTTCACCAATTCAGATAAATTTCCTTTTGATGTATTATTGCTTGATTGAGGGATTAATATGTGTTAGACTGTAGCAAATATAACATTCAGGAAAATGTTGTGTATTCCTGTAGTTACTAACAAGAGAGTTATCATTCAGCATTGTGTTTCATACTAAATCAGCTTTGCCAGACCATGATAATGTTTATAAAGTATCTGTACTCAGTTTTTACTATTTGTAAAGCAAGGGGCAAAACCAATCCTTGGTTACTTTAAGTCAATACTTTCTATTTGTTTAGTTTGGGGTGCAGGATTGTTTTATTTTTCAAAAGTTATTACACCAGGTTTTTTGTATCTCAGTTATAATGGCTAGGCTCTGAGAACAAAGATTAGGGAAGGGTTCTACTCATGCTTGCTGCAAGTACACTCATGGCTAAAAAGGCCAATGTGAGATAGGCAAGTCCAGTTGCAAAAGGCACAGTGAAAAGTCTCCACAGGTGATACTGGCGAGGCACAGTTCTTTCTGCGTTGTCTTTTCTCCTCAAGACTGATTCTGCATATGTTCTCAAAGAAAGAAGCAGCATTATGGATGGTGTGTCTCCATGTGTCCTGGCTGGAGGCCAGAGTGGACCACTGATAGTGGTCAATATGGCCAAGGCTGAGGTATTGTTTCAGGGAGTCCTTGTATCTCCTCTTCAAGGCTCCTCTCTTGCGGCGAGTTAACCATAGGGAATCTTAGGGAGGCAGTGATCCTCCATCCTGGAGACATGCCCTGCCCAGTGCAGCTGTGTTCTCAGCAGCATGGCCTCGATACTGATGATCTCTGCCTGTTCAAGAACAGACACATTAGTCACATAATCAGACTAGTGGATGTTTAGGATTGTACAGAGGCAGCACTGATGGAAGCGTTTGAGGAGTCGCAGGTGGTGGAGGTAGATGATCTATGATTCAGATCCATATAAAAGAGTGGACAATACAGTGGCTCTGTAAACCCTAATCTTTGTACTTTTCTTCAGGTGTTTATTGCACCAAACACTTCTATGGAGTTTTCAAAAAGCACTGTATGCCTTTGCTAACCTGTTGTCTGCCACGTCCCTTAGGGGAAAGGAAGAGGCGCACTCCTCATGGGGTGAACAAGGAATGGCATTTATTGCAATGAGCACGGGACTTATATAGGGTCAGGGGTGGAAGGTTCTAGCAACTGGGCAGGGACATGACAAGTAAGGAATAAAGGGGAGGGAAAAGAGGAGCGGCATCCGCCATATAAGGGAAAGGGGAAGAGTCATGTACATATACGGGGAGAACATTGTAGAACATTACCAAACAAGGAATGGGTGCAATGCACCAACATTTAACCAATCAGGAATCTACACAGGTCCAACCAATAACAGAACAGTCCCCTCATGAAACTAGCCAATGGGGAACAACTGTAATTATTACAATAGAAAATTACATATATTTTATGTATAACAATTAGCCGGCTATAACACATTAATTAACATTAATGAACTCTTCTCTCTTCATAACGATTTCCACATCATAGGTCTTGGAAAGTCCGGTTGATCAGTGTCCATATCCAAGCGGCTTCTTTTCCATTCACGATATCCCAATCCTAAGTTTCCCTCCACAGTTGTCTGTCTCTGTATCAATCTTACCATCTGGGGAAATGATCCAGATAGTTAAACTGCTGAACTGACTTAAACTCTGACTTGCCTATGGTAATATAGGGGTGATGGAAGACTTCCTGAGGTGCAAGTTGGTAGAGAACTTCTCTCTTCTTCAAGCTGATTTCCAGACTGAAAAGCTCAGCAGCCTCTGCAAAGCAGGATGTTAAGCAATGCAGAGCTGCTTCTGTGTGAGCAATGAGGGCAGCATCATCAGCAAAAAGCAGTTCATGGACAAGGTGATTTAGGGTCTTAGTGTGGGCCTTCAGTTGCCTTAGGTTGAATAGGCTTCCATCAGTACAATATCGGATGTAGATGCTATTTTCTTCATTGAGGTCTGCCATGGCCCTTTGGAGCATCATCTCAGCTACTAAGTGCATAAAAGAGCAAATTAGGAGAAGCAGGAATTTATTTACTCTGAGGATTGTGCAAGAAATTATTGGTTAAGAAGTAGACAAGAGGGGAGATCTTCCATTGAAGAGTCTCTGAAAAGAGACATGTGGGTCAATAACACATCAGAAGAGCTGTTAATCAGAAGGGCCCAAGGATAAGTTTCCAAAAGAAAACCTAAAATTATTTGAGTACCAGTATCTATCACCATCCATTGCAGTTATTCCAGAGCTTTGCAAGGAGTGCTTTTATCCCAGAAATTATTCGATAATTTTTATTATGAATATAATCTTGATTATCATTTAAACTTTGTTTTCACATCTTTTGGGGCTTCTTGGTGGAGTTCTTTTAGAATATGAGTAGTAGATGAAGTCCATTTTTGGTTATTTAATTCTACTTTCTCCAACAAGAAAGTCCTCAGACTGCAGATGGTTTGCAAAGGGATTATAGCAGTGTACTCAACATATTGAGAAAACCCCATTTTTTCTGCTATTATTTGTCATTATAAGTTAATGTCTCATGCCAATGTTTGTCGTGACAGTTAACAAAAAAAAAAAAAAAAACAAGCAAGGAATAGACTGATGAATTATGCTTTAGAAATAAAACCATATAAAAAAATTATTAAAATATATTTTATACTGAGTCCAGTTTGCTATTGTTCCTCCCATTCCACAGTCACTGCAATGTGGGTTTGACATTACCAAAGCTGAACTATGGTAATTTCTATGTAAACATGTTCATAATGAGCAATGGCCATGTCACCATGACAGCTTATCCCACAATCCAACCCCAAACATCTTGCAGCCCCACCCAGATATCTCTTGGACCTTAAAAATGTGAAACTCATGTTTCAGCTCTGGCCAGTCAGCAGATTCAAGCCCTTGTACTCTGCATGTTATCTCTTGGCTGTCAAAATTTTCCAGGATGCATGTCCATCTAAAGAAGTGAACTGCCACTGCTAGAAAATAGTATATAATATGGTGTATTGCTATTCCTCTCAGACAAAGAGTCAAAGTGTTTTCAAACAACCCTCACCTGGTTCTCAAGGTTCAGGCACACCTGGAGCTTTAAACAGCTTTAAACAGCTTACAACACAGCATTTCTCCTTTTAGATAGTTTTCAGAAAAAAGAAATTCATTTTCTATAACAGTAAGCCAGACTGATCTTTTTTTTCCTAAAAGCCCATAATTTTAAATTACCTCATATATATGTAGAAAAGACCATAAACATATATAGTCTCCTTGCCTTAAAAAGTGAGAAATGGCCTATATACCTATATATGTGTGTCTGTACATGATTTTCTCTAATTTAAAGGACTATACAAAATGCTTGTCAGCGTTTTGTTGTAGAGTATAGAGGGGGGTGAAAAAGTGCCTTATTAATACCTGCAGTACCACTGCCATCTGGAGACCTTCAGCCCACACTGGAGATGTAAGATTTGGACTCAAATTTTTGGTATGTGAGCCCAGACTTCAAATTAGATCAGTCAAAGATAAGCCTGTAGTTTTAGCCAGCATTTCACACCCATTTAACACTAGTATAAAGGCCAACACAAGGTGCAGAGAAAGTATGGAATTAGTCCCACTGGGCTTAATAAAAACCTAGGAAGAGGGAAAAATTCATAGTTCTTTTGTGTATCTCTGAGATAAGTATGTTTTTAATAACTTAAAAATTTTCTGGGAGGTGCCAGTATAAAACAATAGTTCCAGTACAGCCAAGAGGAAAACATAAAACACAAATAAAATTACATGTAGACCTTTATAAACAAGTTAAAATTTGTCTTTGTTATAGCTTTAATATTCATTGGAATTCCTTCCTGGAGGCTTGGAGATAACGCTTTTGTCTGTGGAGACGGGATAACAAAGGCAAACTGCATATTCATGTAGTGCCTAGTTTTTTTTTTGTTCTGCTCTCTCCCCAGGTCGGGAGGGGAGGGGGAGGGGGCTCGTTGCTTCCTGTGCAGGTCAGCGA
>VWZF01003295.1:0-21809 GCA_013396755.1 Sclerurus mexicanus
GCAAAACACTTTTGATTACTTACCCAGCCTGAAATTATTGATTTATTAAACTAGGTGGCTGTATGCAAAGGGCAGGGTCAAGCAAAGAAAAAAGAAAATAAAAAAACCCAGAAGAGATGAGTGGAAGTCTTAAACTGAGCTGTACTCAGGCAGACTAGGCATAGGAGCTACCACTGTAGCTTTGCATACAACAGCCTTATATGCCCTTGTTGGTGCAAGTGTGTGTGTTTAGAGACAATATGTTTCATCTGTTACTTTGAATTTTTACAAATTATATTGGTTTTGATTCTGTAATGGCTAGTGCAATTTCTCCAATTGTTTCAGATGGCAACTGTATTGTTGTTTAAGAATAGCTACTATCTTCTTTTAGAAAACTAAAGTTCTTGTGATATGTAAATTTCTGGAAAGATATTTGGCATTATAAAGCCTTTTATGATTGCCAGTAGTGTTGTTGTAAATCTATTTTGCATAATAATTAAATAGTATCACTCCAACCCTGAGAAGTCATAGACCTTTTGTCATCATTAGACAAAATCAGGCTGAGTGTAAACACAGCCTAGTTTCCTCCGCGTTTTTGTATTTGTATGCAGCAATTGTCAGCATGTCGGCAGTGGACAGTGATAAAGTGCATTTTTCTGCTTGGGTGGTTAGCCCTTTCATTTTTACAAGTGACAAAATAAAAATCTGTTGAAGAGTGAACATGCTGCTTTCACTGTGTCATCTCAGCCCTGCGGGTCATTTTATTATAAAAATGTAAAAATCCAGTCAATTTTATTTAATCAGCTGAAAAGGAAAAGTGTTTCCAGGTCATTAATCAAGTGCTCCTTCTCTGTGGGACTTGTCTCTTCAGAAACTGCCATCTGAATCATTAATAAAGCTGAAAAGATTTTGTGCCAGCAGGTTTTTGAGAAACCTAGATGTTATCAATATAACTGGAGCAAAGTAATTTGAGGTCAACAAATAAAGCTTTATATATTCATTGCTTCAAAAGCTGAATACTGCCTATTAAAAAACACTTATTTTTTAGAAAAGCATTTAATTGTTGGAAAACATACAACTGTTTAGAAGGTTGATTATATATTCCATAATTATATGTTTTCTTTAATGTTACCTAACCATATATTTACTGTAAACTTTTATGTGAATTGATCAAAACATGATGAAACATAAGAAGAGATAATTACTACTGTATCTATAATAATAATTGTTGTAATTAAACCACAGAGAACTACATTAAAATAATGTCAAGCTTGAGACTTAAACCTCTATTAACAAAGACACTAAAGGCACTTGCTGCATTGTTAGCACATTCACCTTCATGCGTGCCTCAATGAGCCAACTTATGCTACCTATGGCCAAATCTCTGTGTACCTTTTGTGGCAGGCAAGAACATACTTCCTCATCCTGTGAACATGTGTGATGAAAAGTGTTTATGTCCCACATGATGAGCAAGTGGAAAACCTCACAAAAGATCAGAATTGGTTTCTGTTTCACCTGTTTCTCTGGAAAGACAGTAGTACCAACAGGAGCAAATTGAGTTTCATAAACGAGTAGCCTGATTTTTAAGGTTTTCATTTTGCATGGGGATCATAGATTCAGGTATCTGCTTTTCATCAAAGAGAGTAGGCATTTGAATCCAGTTTCCTGACTGTTGCTTGGTCTGAACCGCTTTCTTACCATCAGGCAACCCCTGAAAACTGCTCATTTGGTTTTGACATACCTCAAAATGACTGGAAAATTCTTTCTGCCAGGAACTTCCCATTTAGGCTACTTATGAGTACCCTGTTTGTGTTTCCACCAATGGTCTCTGGAGTTAGGAAGATAAGAGAAGCTTGCTTGATTAATATTTTTTGGTTTGCATTCAATCTTTTGCAATACAATGGATTGGCCCCAATTAAAGTAACTAAGTTTTCCTATTTATGTCTAATGTTTTGATAGGTAAGAAATTAATTTTGCTTTCTGCAAGTGCTAAAGTCATAATTTCAAAAGCTATATAAATCCATGTCTATTCAGAAAGAGTAGTTCAAACTATATTTATATGTATGTGCATTTATTCATATATAGCCTAGTAACAATATTAATGAATACTCATTTGACAAAAAATACGACAAAAAGTCTATCCTATGCACCTTTTTCTCTGATGTTTTAAAAGTAACTTTAACCTCATACACAATATCTTATATGTAAATTAAGATGTTGATTACTTCACACTGAAAGTTCATGTCCTTTTACAGTATTCGGAGTTCTGAACTTACGTCTATCATTATAACTTAGATTGTGCAACATTCTTCTAAACAGTGGGAACTTAAGAGCTGATGCTAATCTCCATTATCCTCATTATGTCTTGTGAAGACTTTTTCTAAACTGCCCTGTAGGTCCATAGTGAGATCACAAGCAATGTAAATTCTGCATAACACTGTGGATGTCCTTGCTTACGCTGGACTTTGTTTACTGTGGGTGATGCTTACATTGGCATAACTGCATGAAGCTTGGCACACAGGCTTGCAACAGGCCACCAAAGAGCTAGAATCTAATTGCATTTCCACCAGTTCAATTCACTCAGAGTTACTTGTTTGTACCTGTGTAACGGAGTGAAAAAGAGCCTGCAGGTCAACAGCAGCAGTAATTACTTGTCCACTAGGAACTGAACTGAGGCCACCAATTCATTTCACACAGTTGACCACACAGTCGTTGGATGGTAATGATGTCTTGTCCTGAGCAACAAAAGCTACTCATAACAGGAATTTAGATTCAGAGTCCATTTACCAATCCCCAGGACTCAATGGCTCATGAGACCAGTAAAGTGTTATGAAGTCTCTCACCATTACAAACTTACAGTTTCAAGAGTGTCGGTGTGTGTGTGCATATGTGTGCAAGCTGTTTTTTACTCTCCCCATGGAAAATTGCCTAAGGTGCCCTGCCATCTTTGGGAAGGACTATCTTTACCCTGCTGTGATAATTTGAGATGTGGCAGAATTTTGTTATTCAAAGCAGGTTTCTTCTTTTTTTCTTTTGTACATCATTTTACCTTAAAATGAAACTTCTGAGATTTTTTTTTCTAAATATAGACTAATCACTATAATGGTTATATTTAAAAAAGTGAGCTGCAAAAATAATATAATTTTATCACTTGCTTTCCTCCAGAATCACCATTTCTATAATTAGTCTATATTAAGGGGTGGGGGGGAAAAAACCCTATGAAATTTTGTTTGAAGATGAAAGACTATTGGAAAAAAAAAAAGCTGTTTTGAGTCACAAAGCTCTGCCAAGTCCTAAATTATCACAGCAGGAGTAAAGATGGTATAACAATGATAAAACAGCACCAAAGACTCTTAGTTCCAGCATTAATGAAAATTCTTACAATTTTTTTGGTAACAAATGTAGTAATTTTTCAGTAATTGTTATTAACTATTTTTAGCAAGAAAGTATCAACAATTCTCCTTTAACAATGTCAGTTGCCATTAATATAAATCTCTCAGGACTCACCTTTATGCACATGTATACGTTGAACATCAGAAAGCCAGTATTTTGCAGTTCTAAAATAGATTGCCTGGATCAGAAAATGGAGTAATATTTACTTTCAAATTCACTAATTTTCTAATTTTGCTCCAGCTAGACATTTACTCTACCTGTAAAGGTGTTAACTAGCTGGTTTCATAGAATCATAGAATATCCTGAGTTGGATCAGATGCATAGCGATCACTGAGTCTAGCTCAGGCTGGTGATGCTGTGCCTGATTCCCCCCAGGGCCGGGTCACCCCTGCTGGCTACCAGGGCACTGCTGACTCATATTCCTCTTGTCATCAGCCAGGACCTCCACATCCATTTCTGTGACTCTGCTCTCCAGCCTCTCATTCCCCAGCCTGTGGGAATATTCAGGGCTGTCCCACCCCAGGTGCAGAATCCAACACTTGACCTTGTTTTTCTTTGTACAGTTGATGATTTCACAGTTATCTCATATGTCCAGGTCTCTCTATGGGGCCTCTCTGCCTTTGAGGGAGTCAAAAGCTCCTCTCAATTTAGTACCACTGGCAAAATTGCTTCATATACTTTCATTTGTCAATAATAAAACCAAAAACAAAAACCATATTCACTTGCACATGAAGAAAGTTGGAGACACCACAAATACAGACTCTTTTCGGAAGACTGTAACTAGATATCTAGATGGTATATATACTGAACAACTATGTAGTTAAGTACTTCAAAAATTGACTTTATGTTTTGACTAGTGTTTTTAGCATATTTTACCTCTTTCTTGTTCTTTAATGTCAGAAATGTGAAACTATTTCTCTTCCTATTTCATTCTCGTTCACATTTGCCAAAAAAAAAAATTAATTTTATTATCACAATTCATAGGATATTGGTCTCATGTGAGACATGGGCCCTCATTGAAACTGTTCCCTTTTGGTCAGTTCACTCTGAACTTACACTGCTGCAAGATCATGCTAAATTTCTTGCCCAATTTTTATTTTTTTTTCCTGGAATCATATGTTTCTGCAGGTTTGATTTTATTTATGTGTTCTATTCCTAAGTATGTTTGAGCACTACCCTCTTAGTTTAGCAATTTCTTCTCCTTGGACTTTACTGATAATCAAAGATTTTCCCAACTTTAATTTGCTAGGCTATTTTGCCACCTCCCTCTGCTCTGATCAGGTACTCCTTTGCACCTCCTCTACTTTACTCTTTCCTTTTTTATCCGTCTTCTTTCTCCCCTTCCAGGCCTGACTGACTAGAATTTACCCAATATTTCAGGTGAGGCCACATTGAGTCCTTAGAAGATTTCTTTCTTCTAATTAATGTTTTTTTATGTTTTTTTAATAGAGCTTCTCCTCTTGCTTTGTATTTCCTCTTTCAGTGCAACCATCACCACCTCATTTGCTCATAACCAGAGTTCTCTATGGCTTTCTATCTTCACCTGCTTAGGTAATGATTTCTTCCCTAGCACTGCACCAAATTCTTGACTGAAATTCAGATAGATAAGAGCATCTAGATGTAAATTTATTGCTGACAGATATCAGCTAATTGATGATGGATGCATTTGTATCCATCTAACTTCTCAGTACCTTGAAGCACTTTGTAGAGTAAGTACTTTTCTTACCTGTTTTGAAACCTTATAAAAATCCATAGTCTTCATTTTGTTTTGAAATTTGCATGTTTTTTATTTTTTCTGACTCCATGGCTTTGTAGGAAAAAGGACATAAATTTTTTGCACTTGGTTTAACCTGAGATATAAACAGCTACAACATACAGAATGAAAGGTAGCTCAACATATAAAGCTCAATGTATAAAAGATATAAAGCTATTAGGGAGTGTCCAAAGGAGGGCTGTGAAGATCAAGAAAGGCCTTAAGGTGAACCTGTGTGAGTGGCAGCTGAGGGAACTTCGTCTGTTCAGCCTGGAGAGGAAGAGACTGAGGGGAGACCTCACTGCAGTTACAATTTCCTTGTGAGTGGAAGAGGAGGGGCATGCACTGGTCTCTTCTCTGTGGTGACCTAAAGGAGAACAGGAGGCAACAAAATGAAGTTGTGTCAGTGGAGGTTTAGGATGGATATTAGGGCAAGGTTTTTCACCCAGAATGTGGTTGGACACTAGAACAGGCTCCCCAGGGAAGTGCTACAGTGCCAAGCTTGTCTGAACTCAAGAAGCGTTTGGAAAATGCTCTCAGGCATGTGGTGTGACTCTGGGTGATATCATGTGCGGGGCCACGAGTTGGACTCAGTTGTTGTTTTTGGATCCTTTCTAATTCTGGATATTCTATTCTGTAACCTTTGACAATGCATATTGATTTGTATCTGCCCTGTTTGGAGTTTTTTTCTGACGTCAGCCTACCATGCAAGGAATGTCTGTGGTACCCACTGAGAAAGTGTGAAAGGGAAGTGGAAGTGATATATGTGTACTTGAGAATCAATTTCTTAGACTTCTTCTGTGGTGAGTAACTACAGATTTTTTTTTTCCTGATAAAAAATGTATTATTGATTTTACCATATCTGCTTTTCACCTCTGCAGTTTGAACTGTTTTAGAATTACCCCATTTCCCAAAAGATACAGAGAAGCTCTGCATTTTTACTAAAGGCACCATGAAGCTATAATCTGTCACTGAAATTCATAAAAATAAGTATAATTGTTTAGATTGTGGTTTTAGAAGCTGAAAAGAAATAACCTATTGTCATTTGAAAGCCTTTTCCCACTGATTTTTGATACATTTGGCTTTGAGAAAAATGTACATACCTTCTTCAGGATAGATAGCTTGGTCTTGGTGTTCTATAAGCAACAAGACTGTTTTTTCTCAATTAGGAGACCAGTTAAAGAATTTTCTTTTTCTATTGACTGTCATTGTAAAGGTGAACATTCTTGAATCTTCTAAAACCCAGCTTTACCTTTCTGTGGCAATTTTTTTTCTGCTTTTTCCCTTCCCACTACACCTCTTCCAGCCTAATGCAGCAGAAATATGAGTCACTTCAAAAAATGCTAAAAAATTTATTCTGCTTTTTTTATACACATCCTAGCAGCAAATCCAGAGTTGCAAACAGTATCATGCACATTCTGTGAGTCTGATTTCCATCTATATGTCTGAGAAGTGTACAGCTTGTCATAAAACAACTCTTTTTTCTCTCTGCTCTAGGGATTAACACTGACATGTTCAATCAAATCCCTAAATCATTACCTTCTAAAAATAATTCTCTCAGTGCTTCAGCACCAACTCCTCTTTTAGGAGTAAATTTAATTTTTGAGAAGATGCAATTCCTTATTTGCAAGTCACTTCTGTGCAGGGAACACAGAGGTAACAGGAATACTGTTGCTTTTTTCCATGCATTTACAAGTATGACTTCACTGATGTGGGGATGAAATATTTTCGTTTTAAGGGCAAAAAGCTAGGTGCTGAAAAACTATGAGGATGCCCTATTGGCATGTTAAATAATACCTAAGTGGGTAATAATGGGAAAAAGAAAAAATCTTGAAGGTCAGTTGTCATAGATACAAGTTGCTAGTTTGGCCAACCAGTGATTGTGACCCAGGAGTGGAGCTCTGGATAGTAAATACTCACTTATGGTTTCACCTAAACAACAGATAGGATCCTGTTCCAGCATGAACACAGCTGAATGTTAAAATAGCTGGCACACTCACTGCTGTTGTTCATTTAGTTTAGCATGCTTAGGAAGCTGAAAAACAGATGACTACTTTTTTGCGTATGCATAAGTAGTTCTTTAGTGAACTGTAGTGCTTTATAAGATGACAAAATATAAGCACAGAGAGTATATGTCACAATAATGCAATGGCTTTTCTTTTGGTGGCAGGTTTTTCTTTACACACATGAAGGACTTGCTCTGGAAAACTATTGCAGGCCTACTGAGTTGTTAGTGATCTTGGAGCTCCAGTTCTGACAAGTCTAATCACAAAAGAAAAGAGGTGTATTAAAAATGTATTAATGCATAAAGCTATAAGATACATGGGAGACTTAAGGTTTTGCCAGAGCAGATTTTTACATTTCATCTTCTACTTATCTTGCTGATCCTTCAGTAGAATAATCTTATAAATATAAAACCATTAATATATTGAGTTGTCTGCAGAGTTCTAAAAACCACTTGAGAATGCTACACAGAAGTTATTCTTGTTTTGTTTAGAGAAAAGAAGAAAAGAGACTTGTTTTTACAATGGCATTCTTTTTATTTCTTTTCCCTGGAAATCACTTAAAATAAGAGATGGTTTCATGAGAAAGAGAATTTTTTTTTCAGTTTTGCAATATAACCTGCTGCAATCACTATATCCCATGACAAAATAGAAATAATTTCTCAAAAAAATATTATCATATGCATAATTTTAACTCACTCTGTTTCAGTCCATTTTGTCTCCTTTCTCCCCAAAGTGGAATAATTTATTAGTTATCAATAATGTATGTTTATGTGTATTATGAAGACTTCCTCTGTTTAATTCCTCAGTGGTTTTGACTAATCTTTCTGCTTTTTGTGTTCTAACTGACAAGTGATTTTTAGACTCCAATGTATTTATTCCTTATAGAAGCAAACTTATGCTTATGTAGTGTGAGCTCAAGCTCTTAAGCTCTTATATGGACAATTGTGCTGGCCACAGAAGTTTTACTTTTACATAAAGCAAATAATAAGCATTGTATTTTTCTACATGCATTGTATTTACCATCAGAACTTATTTCACATGTTATTTTGGATCTCTTAATATCTGAAAGCATGAAAGAAAACATTTCATTTTACAGGAATCGTGGGTGAACCTGAGTAGATCTTTTCTCAGTGATCAGGTCTGTCACGGGTTAGAATGATTTTCATTTCCTATTTTTTCAAAAATAGAAGTTCCAATAGAATTTCCAGTGTTGCTTTTTAATTTAAAAATCGACTACTTGTTTAGCAGATAAGTTACATATAGCTTTTGTATCACAAATGTAATTTATGTGTTTAGAAAAAATTAAGTTCTGTTTCTCAGACTATTTGAAAAACTCAAGACACTTGAATTGTAGGATATACAAAAAGGCGAGATGAATTTTACAGCCAAACTCGAATGCACTAATTAGCAAAAGGAGTATTGGTATCATCTTTATGATTTTGTAACTTTTAAAGAAATATCCTTATTTAATAAAAAATGTTTTCCTGTAGCCTCTGTTCTCACTCTGAAGGAACGAAACCAAAGCAAGAGATGCATTAAAAAAATAACAACAAAACGATAAATAGTCTCTGTTGGCTGCAACAAGGTTTTAATGAGGAAGATAACTAAAAGCTGTCTTGGAGTCTTGCGAGTTCTGTGCTAAACCAGAAGTGATACACAGTGCTTGTGGTCACTTGAAAGGATGAAATGTAGGATAAATATGGATGTTCTCAGTCTCAACCAGGGCTCTGTCTCTGTATGTCGGTTATTGGGACAGTGTTTCTATCATGGCATTCTGCTGAGGAAAATAGGGTGTTTCACAGAAAAGCATATAATTGCAAAAATAACCACTGTTCAGTGCAAAGCAGACATTTCCTTTTGTCAGGAAAAAGTTCTCATTTTTGCAGATTGAATGCCAACTCCTTCAGTAGCACAGTATTCACTATAATATTTTTGTACTCACAGGTAATTTTTCCACTTCTTCAAAAATTCTTTTTCACTCCTGGTTAGTATTTTTACATTTCTTCTATATTTAATTCAATTTATTTCTGCATCCTATCTACACATTCTTCCTGTGCATTACATTAGTGCATGAATTTGCCTGGTTGTCTGTTACTTTGCACTTCTTTCATTTATCATATTGAAAGATTCAGTGATAGAACAAAAATCCATTATCAAGAAAGCCTACTGTGTTTGAGAAGGGTTTCTTGTGATTTCCCACCTAACATGCATGACACATTAAGTAACAATAAAGCTATTAAATTTTAGACAATAACTTTTTCTTTTGAAAAGCTTGAAATAACTTTAAAGTAGTCCCTTCCTCATTGAAAATCTACCTAGGAATTAAAATTCTTTTTGAAGAGTGACTTCAGCAGTTAACGTGGATTTTCATGGATTTCATGCACCAGACTGTAAAGACATAGAACAGTGAACACAGCTTGACAAGGCATTTATCATTTTGCCCAGTTCACACTTTATTGGCTGTTTAAATAAGTATATGAGTATTTTATGCCTTTTTTTTTTTTAAGTCCAGTTTTGTGGTACTACAGGAACATGTTGGTAATCGTTCTCATACCTTTTTAGAACATATAAAAACATATAAAAACAATGGAATCTCTACTCTTTTTGAGAGAAGGGTGTTAGGAGAAAGCATGTTTGTGATATAACTGTGCTTTGGAGATCATAAAAAGAAGTAGAACTGAAGTAACTCTCCAGAAGCTCATACATTTTGTTTTCCAGAAGCACCTTTTCTTGCCAAGTGCAATGGTATTGGTCTCTTTCTCTTAAGTAATGCTGAAGCAGAAGTGTGGCTTTCGTGTGTGTGTCTCTGGATCACTGTCTAATGCCTTATCCAGTGAGTTATGGCACAGAAGAGGCTTTTATAAGGTGTGTGCGTTTCTGTTTGGGGCATAGCAGATCCCTATGTGACTTCAGTGCTTTTTAAAAGTCCTGAAAAGGTCAAATAAACAGTAGGAAACAAAGTATATGCATTCTATGCCTGCTCCAATTATATAGACTTACTGCACTATCTGAAATTCATTAGACATAATATGGTTGGCCAGACCGCAGGGGAATATTAATTTCCTTATCACTTCTAAGAGAAGAATGTAATTTCAGTTTGAAATTTCAGTTTGAAATTTCAAAAAAATTTCAAAGTAGGGTTTGCATCCCTCTTTACTGTGGAACACACTTTCAGAAAAGTTGCACTGTATCAATGATGCACTTCAAGGCTGGTCTGAAGTTTGCAAATCTGCGTTAAAGAGTAGGGTTGAGAGTTCCTGAAAACTAGCCCAGTGGGCAACCTTTCTTTTCTTACTTGACGCCCTATTTTACATATTTACTGTCTTTCAGGAAAATGTGCAGTGAAGGCACACTGCTTGACTGTCACATAAAGAAAAGAACCTCTCTTGCCTAACTGCTTGTTCCCTGCTGTCAGGATGATAATTCATGGAATCACAGGACTTGCAATGCATCTCAGCAGAAATCTGCTGCAGCTTCTTATTTTTGTCATCTAGCTGATGCTTTGTTATCTAGCTTATTGTAAAAAATACTCACTTTGAAGCAAGACTATTGTCAGTATGTGGTCACTTCTGCTGTTGCCCAGAGATCCAGACAATGATTGTGTAAAAGTATTCTTGCATTGACATAGGAAAATTCTTGCATGGGCAATGAAATATCTCAGACAATATGATTGGCTGTGGATCAGAAGTTGAGGGGGATCTCCATAGCATGAGTCTTCAACTGGATAAGATGATATTAACAAAACTGGTTTCTGACCAGTTCTTAAAACCTCTCTGGCCTGTGATCCTGCATGTCCACTTCAGCATGTGCATGATTCATCTCTCCTGACTGCTACAAACTACATATAAAACATCTAACTCTCTGGAAGGTGTACAAAATGCTGGCATATGTGATTACTTCTATATAGGCATGAACAATTTTTACTGAATAATCGCAAGCATCTTCTCTGAGTACAGTTCAGTCCGTTCTGCACTAGAAGCAGCTGGGGAGTCTCTTTGTCTTGTGTAAAAGTCGCATACCTTGGGGATACATATTAGCACCATATAGACAAATCATCTACCTGCTACATTAAATCAGACATAGCCTTTTATCTCCTGCCTTTTTTTACACAACCTTGTTATTGTTTTTGTTTCTTTTTGATTATCATTAGTTAGAATTTTAATACTGGAGGCTCTTCAGACTGATTATGCTGTGGACACCTTAGGATGTCTATCATCTCCTCAGGCAGCCTGGTGTATACCAGGGAGCCAAGAGGAAATACCTTGATTGTAAAGTTATCCAGATTATTTTCAAATAATTGCAAGAAAATAAAGCAGTGAACTGATATTCTCAAATGCAAAACAGCAATCTTATTGTTATACTGACTTACAAAGTCACTATATGTCTTGTTGAAATCTTAGTATTGTGTTTGGTAATTTTTTTTCAGATAGACCTATTTCTCTTCAGTGACATTTTGTCTATTCATCAGATACTTATACTATATTCTGCAAAAATGTAAATACCATGCTCTCTTTGTACTCCTGTCACTAAGTTAAAAAACCCATTCAAATTCAAAAATATTTCTGTAAATGCAACAACTTATAATCAGTCTTATCATTAGACCAATGACCTGTCTGGCTCAGTTTTCTGACTTAGATAACATTCAGTGTGACAATTGCTAAAAGACAATTGCCCAATCAGTAACTGTGGAGAACATAAATGTATGTATGCATTTATTTATTTATTTATTTATTTATTTATTTATTTATTTATTTATTTATTCATTTAAATTTGGGGCCTAGATCTCTGAGTGTTTTTGTTATGGAACTAAAAGTCAATAGAAAAGTTGTGTGCATAAATCAGCTGTCCCCCCACTTACTTTTCACCTTCATTTCCTCTCCCTCTATATATGTATTTTCTGCTTATATATAATTTTAAATCTCTTTTTTTCTCTAGGACATGGTTCTATTTATTTCCAGTGCATGAGACTATTTACTTTGAAAGCAGACTATTTGGAGAGTCATTCATACTACGAATGTGTGGAGCTGGTGACAGAATGCTGCAGCAGAGCAATGGCATGAAATGAATTGCTTAACCATAAAATTTTCAGGGAAATGATACAGATGTCATATACAGTGGGAAACAATATTGACTAGAAAAATTAGACAATCAAGTCTGAATTTTTAAATAAAATTTTGAAAACAGCAAAATTATTTTGTTTAAAATGAAAATTCCTCAAGTCTTACAACTTAGGAAGCCTTACTTAATTTTACTCCAGAATCACTCCATCCCTAGGTCATTTACATACTTATGCATACCAGTTTCTCCTTATGGGGTCTCTTTCATGTGGTAGAGATACTTGGATCTTAAATATACATTTGCGGTGCCATAAAAAGACATTGTCATGGCATGGGTCATGCAGTCTTCATTGTTACTGTACAGTTAATGTGGCAGCTCATGTAATACCCTGAAAATATATATGAAGTAAGGATCATATCAAAAGCAAAATGATGTAAAATGTCAGTCCTGTCATTTTTGACATCAATCAGTGTTAGATCAGGTCTTAATAAAATCAAAGTTCAGTATTCAAGGTTTTAGTCACTGACTTTGCTGTGTATTTAACATACTTAGTACATGATAGCATAACGGATTATACGAGGACATCAGATTTATGCTAATCAGTACACAGGTTGTTTTTTGGTTTGTTTTTTCTCCCTAATCCAGGAGCTCAGGATAAAAGCATGAAAGCATGAACTATTATTAATTTTTTTTAATTAATTGTAGAAGTGTTAAGAAAAGTAGATGGAGGTACAAATAATGCAATAACTTAATAGTGCTTAAAAAAGTTGCTAATATCAACAAATAATGGGTATCTGGCAGTTTTGACTGTAGTAACACCAAAATCTCATCACCAAAATAACAATAAATGGAAACATCCTATTCT
Organism: Sclerurus mexicanus; assembly: GCA_013396755.1. Taxonomy (NCBI): domain Eukaryota; kingdom Metazoa; phylum Chordata; class Aves; order Passeriformes; family Furnariidae; genus Sclerurus; species Sclerurus mexicanus. Next base: position 13,055 of record VWZF01003295.1, read on the forward strand.
TTTGTGAACTGAAGGTATATGTAGCAATGGGACTTGTGTGCTAAAATAAGATTGAAGACAGAAGAGGATTACCAAAAATCACAGATTGTAGGTTTGTGGGAAAAGGGGCTTGAGTTAGGTTATGAGGAAAGCCAAAAATCAGAATACTTTGGGGGTCTCACATGAAGGTCAGACGCACTGAGTGTGTAATAAGTGGGAGGCAATGCAGCAGCCATTATCTTCCCTCTGACAAGAGAGCAGCTCACTGACCTCGTATGTTGACAAATGGAGAGGAAAACTCTGCACTGAGATGTAAATTCCCCATGCAGGTCCCTCATGAATATCTTGTTTCCAGAATTCAAGCCAGTGACCTGGAAAACAAGGTTCCTCCCCAATCAAAATGACAGGCAGAGCTGGTTTCCTGTTAGGAAGTCTACTAGATGTGTAAAAAAATTATGATTTCTGAGAAGAAAAAAAATGAGATGTCACACAGAGCAAAATATTACTTTCAAATGGTCCTCTGCATCTTTCTTGAATGGCAGCTGTTAAGAATTCAATTGTGTGTATGACAAACTGCAATACAGGATGGAAGTTCTGTTGGGGAGCAAAAATGAATAGAAATTTTCAACTCAAATACTCATTTGAGAATATTTGAATATCTGTCATTCTTTTTAGCCTAAAGGTTAATTCTTGAAAAGAATTTCCATTAGTAACACAAATTGTAACCTTGTCAAATTGTCTTATGTAATGCATCAATGCTGAAAGACATACTCTGCAAAACTCTACTATTAAATACATAACCTGGGTTCATAGTGAATTTATACTTTTAGCAGTTTCCTTGATCTGTCAGTTATTTGTTTAAGATTTTATGGTTTTGTATACATACTTATATATGTATTTGTGTCAGCGCACAGAGAATGCTTTGTAAGCATTACTGTAGTCTTTTTAGCATATGCATGTTCTGTTGCCATGCTCTCTTTATTTCATAGATAGTAATTAACAAAATTGGATGATGCCATTGCCCTCACACAAGACAAATGGCTGTCTAAGGAATTCTCTTCCATGTGAGAGATCTCTATTCTCATTCTATGCATGTATGCCCAGGATCTCCATATTTATATTTCTGTAGTCCTGATTTCTTATAGAAAGAAAAAGCAATTATTTTTCTTTCCGGATAATGATTTAGCTCTTACTTTGTGAACAGTCCTGAAGTAGACCTATGCAATATTTGAATGAATACTGTAAAGCATGATATTAAAATGTGCCCAGCTTTGCACCATGAACAGTGGTCATCATGAATGTAAACTTTTGTTTAGAGACTGACAGGTGCTGTGGTTCTCCAATCAACAACTTCATTTATTTAAAAAAATAAAATTAAATTAGAACTACAGGAATTCCCTGTATAAATTAAGTCTTTACTATTGTAGCTAGGTTGTTTCTGGTATGAGTGCTTCAGACAAAACCATTAAAAATTTTGCAGAATTATGAAATAATTTTCTTTTTTATAATTTAAGTCTGTTTTTCCTAAAAATATTTTCAAATACTTTTGACTTTGTTTTATGATGAATTTAAATAATTACCTACACTTTACTGTGTTCCCTATCTGTGTTTCATTCAGAATCATACCATGCACTAATCTAATGTTAATGCTGTTCCTGCTGCCTCATACAATCTGTGTTAAGAGACAGCATGGTTTGAGTTTGCACACAGACCTTAGGCAGAAGGAATATGTTAATAAGCTCCAATCTCAAGTTGCACACTCAAATTACTATCAATTGTTCATGCAATTTTTCCAGGCTATTTGTTCTGAAAATAAGTACTAAATTATGCATTCAGTGCAGTGTCATGTATGAGTACAAAAGAGGAACTTGCTGAAATATTTCCAAATGGGAACATTTGTATGTGTAAATATGATGCAATTCAATTATTTCATATGCCTACTTTAGCAATTTGGAAACAGGAAGACAAAAAACTTATTATATTGGGAGTGGGAATAAACTGCTTGAGAGGCAGGCAACTGAGCCCATCACATAGGGTATGTATGTATGTCAGTAATCTGGCACCGGTCAGTAGCAGCCGTTTTCAAGTCCCTTAGTCTGGATAGAATCCTGAATAACAGTAGAAAATAATTAGAAAAACATTACGGTGAGCAGCCCCAGTGAGGAATATACTGCTGCTGCTCATTCCCTTGCCAAAGGCTGTTTGCAATCTCAGATTTGCTAGAATATGCTTTGGTCACAACTGTAAGATTGCCTGACAGTGAAGAAAGTTCAAGTCTGTCCAAGTAGGAGACCTTATGCAGCCAACATATCTACTCTGTTGGTTTGGCTCTCCTCTTTCATGACGTTGGATTCCTTATTCTTGTTTATATCCTTGTTTAAATGTGTCAGTTCTTTTTTTTTTTTTTTTCTTTTTGAGTAGCAGATATGGAGTAGAGACAAATTGACATGTGACAAGAATACAGGGTGTACTTAGTAGGGTGTGCCTTGAATAATCTGTGGCCCCCCACATATTCTGTAAGTTAGTAAATCTACACATTTTTTCACACCGTAGCTGCTAACCTCTATGCTTTGTCTCATGTATTCCACAGCACATTCTAATACCCTCAGTACTGTTCTGAGACAATGAAAATTTCCAAGAACAGAAATTGTTCCAAAGTAAATCACATAGATGATCTACAAGAAGCAACTACATATGTGAATGTGTGCATATATATGTGTGTGTGCATATATATATATATGTCAATCCCACACTTTCAGAGCACAGGAAACAAATGAGGGAGGTATGAAGAAACGTTTACATGGAGCAAACACAGTTGTAGGAGAAAGAAGAATGATGAATTTGAAACGAGTTGGATAACCTTAGAAGAAGGGAAACACTATTTTGGAACCTCGTTGCAAACTTGTTTAGAAAGTTAACTTCCAGAAACAGACAATGGCTCTGGATCTACACTGGCTAGACTAATATGATATGAAATCATGAAATTGCAGATGGAACTAACTTTTAAATTCATGCTGAAAGAGTTCTCCATTGAAGGTCTTTGAATATTGGTCCTTAATATAAAGCTAGACATTTCTTGCTGGCCATCTAAGAGACTCCTTCATAACATTTGTTTTCCAAGCCTCAGATCTTTTCTCAGCAAGGGATGAATTGCTCTGAGCTGTGGTGGAAGCTATGTCCCCAGAATAAGTATTGCTAGTGCAAGTCAGGAGTAGACATTTGGTCTGTGACTTTGAAGTTCTATGGCAATGGTTCTTGGGATGGTGAAATACAACTAAACTTCGTGGATTTCATCCCATCAGTTAAGGATGCTGCTGGTGTGAAGTAGACTGTGGGCTACATAAAGGTCTCAAGTACAAGATGCAAAGTTGCTAATATGCAAATGTGATAGCCTGTAAGGGGTCAGGTCAAAGGTCAGTCAGTTGTCACAGTATGTGGTATGAAGATGGCCCCTCTGGTCCTGTCTGTTCCAGGCGTTTTGGTGTGTGCAGAAGACAGCTGAGGTTCTGTGACTCTGGAGACAAGGTTTGTTCACAATCTGATCAAGCCTGAAAGGAATATAGAACTTCAGGACATTTTCATATTATCCTGNAATCCATTCTCTCTTTTTTAATGTGGTGGTGAAAACAAAGAAGAGTTGTTTTATTTAGAAAGCTGTAAGTGCTAAAGTTTGAGTTAAAAATATATATCTGCATTTGTTAGAGTCAGCTAGGGTTTTTCATTGTTCAAAGAGGAATTTTACCTATACCCTGGCAAAATCTTCTAAATGAGTTTTCATGGAGAGCCAAGAGGGATTTGAAACTTCCACTTTTTTCTGGGACTTCCGGTTCCAATCTGGTGATGGGAAATAAGAGCTGCTCACTACAAGAATCTACAAGAGACAGCATGGAGCTGAGCTTGCTAAAAATTACTTTCAATTAAGTTATACTCAATTATATTTAACAACAGACTAATTCTGCCTGCATTTTTGGGTAGGACTCTTTAAAATTGATTTTCAGTAAATTCAGTTTATTTTGTATGTCCTGATTTACACACCCAGGTTATGGGAAGCAGGATCTCAACGAGAGTTGCTGAGAACAGCGGTTACTGTCAGGAACTTGAAATGCAGGACATGAGCAGTATAGCAGTTTCCAATTACCGAGACACCTTGAGTTGTGGGATTTTTGATCTTGTAAGTAATTTTACATTTTCAAGAAGAGTAAAAGAAAATATTTCTGTGCCCTTAAATATTCATAATATTTTTCAGAAGATGTCTGACATTTCTTTTAAGGCATAATTTGAAACCTGTAGGTAAAAGATATTGAATCTACACTATGTTACAAGTCAATCAGCAGTTGACTTCTACAGGAAGCTATTGAGGAAGCTCAATGAATGCTACGAGGAATAATATTTAATTGTAATTGAGGAGTGGGAGTGTGAGAAAAAGACTTATCTTGCCATCTCTCGAGGTTTTGAACACTTGCTGCCTACAGAGAAGCACTCACTTAGACTGAGATAAAACTGAGGACACTAACCCAATAAGACATATTCCCTTTTTTTTCCCTGAAAAAAATACTGCACTTGATCTCATTTATTACTGAAAAACCATTTGCCCACCGTTGTAATATGCAAGCATCCTGATTGCCTGAACCCAACTATTTGCTTAGAAACTGACAAGCTAGATACAAAACAAAACTTTTGTGGCTGCTATACGCTAAGTTAAGTGAAAGGAAAAAGTGAATACACTGAAAATAGCTCTTTTAGTATACTTAAATAATAGTCAAACTTTTTTTTGATTATTTTTTTAAATCAGATATACCCATTTCTATCTTCATTCTCTATATCTCACTCATTTAAAAGGGTTAAGACAGCATGCATTCACAGAAGGTTCTTAGAAGAAGGATTGAATGAACTTGTAATGCCTGTGTTCTCACTTTCAGCTCTGCTGGAACACATAGCCCTGTGTATTCCTCTGTGCTCCTCCAAACACTTCACTCTGAAGTGTTAGAATAAACAAATACAAGTGAACTTCTAGTTATTTTATAAGACAAAGGCAACCACTCCAGGTGAAATGTTCAGTACACACACAGCTATCCATTAAGGATACATTAATGTGGGTCTAGGTATAATCAGTTTTGTGTGGCATACCAGCAGTTTTCCCTGGGGCTCTCCCTGAGCATTATGAGATTATGATGGCAAATGTCTTCATATTTTGTAGTCAGAAATTTAATGAGGAATGGCCTCATGAATAGAAACACAAGTACAGTTATGAATAGAAACAGTATGTACCGTAGAGTCATATAATGGCTTGGGTTGGAAGGGACCGTAAAAATCACCTAGTTCCAACACCCCCGCCATGGACAGGGTCACCTTTGACTAGACCAGGTTGGTCAGAGCTCCATCCAGCCTGGCCTTAAACACTTCCAGAAATAGAGCATCCACAGCTTCTGTGAGCAGCCTGTTCCAGTGCCTCACTATCCTCACAGTAAAGAATTTCTTCCTAATATCCAATCTAAACCTACTCTCTTTCAGGTTGAAGCCATTCCCTCTTGTCTGTCACAACATGCTTTTCTACAAAGTTCCTTTCCATCTTTCTTGTAGGCTCTCTTCAGGTACTGGAGGTTGCAATTAGGACACCCCGAAGCCTTCTCTTTTTCCAGGCTAAACACTTCAAATTCTCTCAACCTTTCCTTATAGGATAGGTGCTTCATTCCTCCTCTGATCATCTTGGCAGCCTCCTCTGGGCTTGCTCCAACAGCTTGATGTCCTTCCTGTGCCGAGCACCCCAGAGCTGATGTTGTGCTTCCAGTAGTGTCTCATGAGAGCAGAGCAGAGCAGGTGGGAAGAATCACCTCCCTCGACCTGCTGGTCATGCTGTTTTTGATGCAGCCCAGGACACATTTGGCTTTCTGGGCTGTGAGTGCACATTGCCATTCATGTCCAGCCTCTCATTTACCAGCACCCCCAAGTCCTTCTTGGCAGGGCTGCTCTTGACATGTTCATCCCCAGCTTGTATTGATACTGAGGTTTGCTCTGTCTGAGTTGTAGCATGTTTTACTTGGCCTTTTACTTGGGCCCACATCTCAAGATTGTCCAGGTCCCTCTGGATGCTATATTCTTCAGGTATGTCAACTGCACCATTCAGCTTGGTGTTACCTGCAAATTTGCTACAGACCCCTGAGGGACACTGCCTGTCACTGATGTCCATCCGGACTCTGAGCTGTTGGGCACTACCCTCTGGATGCAACCATCCAACCACTTTCTTATCTAACAGTCCACACACTGAATCTGTCTCTGTCCAATTTAGGGACATGTCAAAAGCTCTACAGAATTCTAGATAAATAACATCTGTATGCCTTCCCTTGACCACTGATGGTCATAGAAGGCCACTGGGTTGGTCAGGCAGGACTTGGCCTTGATGAATCCATGCTGGCTGTGTCGAATCGTGTCCCTTTCCTGCATGTGCCTTAGCACAGCTTCTAGGATGATCTGTTCCATGATCTTCCCAGGCACAGAGGTGAGCGAAAGGCTGGTAGTTCCCAGGGTCCTCCTTTATAACCTTTTTAAAGATGGGTGCAATGTTTCCCTTTTCCAGTCACCTTCAACTTCACCTGATGACCATGACTTTTCAAATATCATAGAGTGTTGCTTGGCAATTACATCAGCCATTCTGATGCTCAGGACTCTGGGATGCATCTCATCAGATCCCATACTTACGTACATTCAGATTCCTCAGGTGGTCGTGAACCTGGTTTTTAGTTACAGTGACAGTGACTTTGCTCCCCCGCTGCCCATCCTGGTGTCGGTACAATTGAGAGGTGTGGGAAGAGAGGTTGCCATTGAAGACTATGGTAAAAAAATCAGTGAGTTCCTCAGCTTTTTCCTTATCCATTGTTACCAATTTGCCGGTGTCTATTGTGGGGAGTACACCTTCTGTGACCTTCCTTTTCTGGTTTACATACTTGTAAAAATCCTTGTTATTCTTTGTGTCTCTCACTGGGTTCAGTTCCAGCTTTGCCTTGGCCTTCCTCATTCTATACTTACACAACCAAAGTTCATCTCTATACCCTTCCCAGGTCACCTGCCCTAGCTTCAGCTGTCTGCATTTACTTCTTTATCTTTAGCTTGGCTGGTGTTCCCTGCTCAGCCCTGCTGGGTGTTTTTTACTTTCTTGCCTGATTTCTCATTCCTGGGGACTTTTGCACTCTATGGAAGACTTCCTTAAAGATCTGTTAGCTCTGTTCTTCTTGTTCCTGAGGGGAGTCTCCCAGGGGATCCCACTATCTCCCTGAAGACTTGGAATTCTGCTTTCCTAAACTTCAGGAGCCTAAGTTTACTCCTTACCTGACCCATATGCCTCAGGACTGCAAACTCTACCAATGCATGATCAGTCCAGGCTGCTTCCAGTCATGACACCCCCAATTAGCTCACTTATGTTGGTGACTATCAGATGTATATGCTGTATTTGTAGAAAAAAAAATTAGAAAATCTGTTTTAAAAATTTGGAATTATGGAATACTTTCCATAGGAAATTTTATTTAGAGGTTAACTATCTATGCTTTGTCAAAAAACTCAAAGCTATCTTGGAAAAATGATCTTATCTGCTATTTAATGCATTACACATTTGTTATAGTAGTTACAATTATATATTACTGTATATATAATAACAGGTTTGTGATGCATGTACATATTTGCCATAAACATGAAGTAGCAACCAAAATGACAGTATAGACTGACTGCTTTATCTATGCATTTCTTAGAGAGGATACGAAACAGCTTTGCAAAAATAATATTGCAGAGTGAGAGTGCATGATCTTATGAAATGGGCATAATTCATAAGTATAATAGCTTGTTGACAGTCTCAGTGCAACTTCTTTTAAATTTGTAAAACAACCCAGGAGACAGTTCTACAGCATGGTACACAGCACATCCAGGTAAGTCTACTTTGGGACTGGCATGTAATGATACCACGACATTCCATTGACCCTATGTTAGCCTATACGTTTAATTAAATAAACTCAATACTTTTCACTGTTCTGATGTCCTTTGGTCTTCTACAAACATTTATTCCAATCATTTTGCTCCTTAGAACCAATACACCCTTCAGCATTAACTAAGCCCTTGTGAATTTCATACTAGCTACCTATTATAACAGTAAACAGAAAATGATGCAGGGGAAAAAAAAAAAGTATGGCATACAGACTATTTATGAGGCTATATTTTTATGGGACTGGGCTAACAAACTGGAGAAGACTTCAGTTTCTCCGTAATCTGAATTCATCAGATACAGTTAAGAAGGGCTTATTTTCACTGTGAAATGTGGCAAAATGTCTGTTTTTTGTTTTGTTTTTTTTTTTTTTTTTTTCTGTTACTGTGCCTATACAATGGACAGTGCTAAAAACCCTTGGGTTGCTACATCACAGCTCTGGCCAGTTTACCCTTATGGTATATAGAATCATACAATCATAGAGATATGGTTGGGAAAGGCCTGTAAGATCATCAAGTCCAACCATTAACCTTGTGGTTAACCACATTGACATGTCTTTTGAACACTTCCAGGGATGGNATCCACTGGACAGTTTGCAGCCACTCTTCCCCCAGCTTATAACATTGTCTGGAGTTGTTGTGACCCCAGATCAGGAATGAGCATTTGACCTTGATGAACCTCATACCATTGNACTTTCAGTGAAGAAATTGTTCTTAGTATTCAACCTAAACCCTCTTTGGTGCAACTTGACTGTGTTTCCTCTTGTCCTATCCCATCATACCTGGGAGAACAGATAAGCCCCCACCTCAC
>VWZF01003295.1:21971-41277 GCA_013396755.1 Sclerurus mexicanus
AGCTCCCTCAGCTGCTCCTCATCTGACTTGTGCTCCAGACCCTTCCCCAGCTCCATTACCTCTATCTGATCATACTCCAGCATCCTGGTCCTGCTGGCCACACTAATTCTGCTGGCCATACTAATTCCGCTACAAATCAGGATGCCGTTGGCTTTCTTGGCCACCTGGGCCCACTGTTGGCTCATGTTCAGCCTCTGTTGACAAGCATCCACTGGACAGTTTGCAGCCACTCTTCCCCCAGCTTATAACATTGTCTGGAGTTGTTGTGACCCCAGATCAGGAATGAGCATTTGACCTTGATGAACCTCATACCATTGGCCTCATCCCACCAATATAGCTTATCCTGATCCCTGCAGAGCCTTCCTGCCTTCCTGAAGATCAACACTCCCATGCAACCTGGTGTTATCTGCCAGCTGAGTGAGCATAAACTTGATCCCCTCATCCAGATCATTAATAAAGATATTAAACTGGACTGGAACCAATACTGAGTCCCTGTAGAACACCACTGGTGACTGGCTACCAACTGGATTTAACTTCATTCACCTCAACTCACTCTGCCCATGGAGTTGTATGACATAGCATCCATCAATTTATTTTAAAGTTTGCATATGCCTTTCACTTTTGATTTGCTTTTCACTTTGATTTTAATTTATTCTTCTGAGTCCAAGAATTTTTATTTTTTTTTATACTAAACATAAGCCTTATGCAAATAGCATGATATGTTGAATGATGACTGAGTGCAAGGTTTCTGTTCTTTGTTTGCCTCAGGTCAAGCAGACTGATCGAGTTCTGATGCAACATTAAAATAAGTGGTTTCTCTAATGATGCTCTAACTGCCTATGTTTCATAGTATTAAAAATTTCAGGTAATACAAAACTTACCGTATTATAACACTTTCCAGGTCATATGGAAAACCCTCAAATTTCTGCTTGATTTTTTCCCCCTGGATTAAAATGTGATTTTTGACTAATTAAAATACTGATGTTTACATTTTTATGTATTTGATGCCATACTGTCTGTGTCACTATACATGCTATTGTAGTAGTTATCTGGTTAAGTTAAAAGTAAGACAAACTCTGAAATATAAAAATGTGTTATTTGACTAGGGTTACTTCCTACATAGAAAATCTCTAATCAAGTAAGAGACTAAAAAATCATTGAAAACTAAAATACCCTCACAGAAATACCTCTGATAGAACAACTATACTTCTAAATAGAACTGCTCAAAATGATTCCTAATCAGTTTTACTCTGTTTTAGGGTTTTGTTTGTTTGTTTGTTTTTGTGTTTTTTTTGTTTGCTTTGTTTTTGTTTTGGGGGTTTTGTGTGGTATTTTTTAAAGCAAATACAAAAAAAAGGGCAGGATGCTATCAGATATTTGAGAGTAAAGTAAATAGGATTGAATCTCTGCATGTTTACAGTAGTTAATATGTAGACAGAACACTTTTATAGAATTAGTTTGGCTCCTGTTCAGAATCTAGCAATATCCATATTAAATTTCCATTTAAATCTCTTGTACAGATGAATAAGTAGAGGATTAACATATTTTTCTACTGTGTTCTTAGTATTTATCTTGACAGTTGACTTTTCTACACAGACTAAAGCAAAAAATACATCCTCATTCAGCCCCAAACCAAATTATTTTCTAAATAAATAATGAAAACTTATGTTTTAGAGATAAAGATAGCCATGTTTTTCTAAATGTTCTTTTCAATGTTGTAAAAGTTAAAGAGGAAAATTCAGCTGGATACAAAGGATTTGATGCATATTTTTTTCTCATGCAAGTTGTTTTGGGAGAGTCAAAAGGCTTTTACCTGTGCATTTTGCAGTCAAAATGGAAATCATCAGCAATGTGATTGGGCCATAATACAGAAAAAAAATTTCCCTTTTTGCAGCAGAGAGGAGGGCAAGATCTCCAAATTTTGAAGGATGAGTTGTACTTCCTGAAGGGATCCTCACTGTGAGACAGACTGAAATTTTTTCATTTGAGATAATGGATGAGGAGATAAAAATATTTCTTCATATTTTCTAATCTCACAGAGTCACTAAATAAGGGGGAAACAGAACTTAGTCTCATAGATTTTCCTTTCCCTAATGTATTATTTTAGTTTTATATCAGACTTCTGGTAGAATACCCAAAGTGCTGCATGATTTACATTTACAATCAGCCATGTGTTAATATAGGCTTATTAAGCTGTTTTACAAAAAATGCAGATTTATACTCTGCCACATGAGGACAAGATGAAATACTGATAGATTTAGGAATTTGATAAGCATTACAGATTTAACATAACATGATTTTATAGAAAAGTGATTAGTTGTTGAAACATGTTAAAAAGAGCCTTAATCCACAGTATAAGTAAGTAACACTACATGAATCAGACTTTTAAAGTGTCTTATGCTGGAAAACAACTACTGACATATTGGAAAATCACTACCTTCTTTTCTTTTTAAATTTGTTTTACCCAGAAAATATAAGATGTATTTCTGTCTCCTACAGATATCATGCTTTATAATTCTGCAGCAGATGTAATTTCTCATTTAATACCATACTCAAACTTTTTAAAGAGCTTCATTGTGACAAGTGAAAGGATATTTCACTACATAGAATTTAGTTGGCTTATGAATATTTAGAAGCTTACTATTCATAACTGCACAGCAGATAACCAATTTCAACAATTTTCATATGCAGTGGATTATGAGGTTTTTTTGTTTTTGTGTCGGTTCCCCATTAAAATTCTTTTTTTTTTCTTTAGAGTCTAAAAAAAATTACAATATCTTCCTCCAGTGTTCTGGAGACTGCCAGATACCAATTAGAAAAACACCAGGCTCTTTGCAGACCACCCTTCAGCCATCACACTGACAAAATAATTGTAGAACTCATAAGATGAGACAAACTGCATTGGGAACAGGACACTCAGCCTTTGATAGAAGTTGGGCTATTAAGGAAGTAGCCAAGTAGCGACATGCTGTTCTGACACTTTCTTGCAACCGATGAATACAGAGTGACTCCTCTGAGTGAATGCCAAGGCATTGTGATTAGCATAATTAGACCATACCTTTGTGGCACAATTATATCTATACGAAGTTCCAGCAAGCAAGGCTTGGTTGCAATTGGTGATATGCCTCATTATCTAAATACACAGCTTCTGAATTCAAGGGTTGTCAAGTGGAATAAAACTGCACTTCACTTGCCCTGGTATTCCTGATTGTAACCTTAAATATCTTTTTTCTCATCAGCTGAGAAGTAAAGTTGTGCTTTGTGCTACCTTTATGCTTTACTAACAGCTGAGCCAGATAACACATTTTTCCTCTACAAAATTCCCTCAATTGCCAACTGCCTAAACAACATCACATGTAAGAAAATCATGCTAATTACTACGCAATTGTAGGTCTAACTGAAGGGGCAGAGCACCCTTCAGTGCATTCACTGTGCCTTTTCAAAGGTACTAATATAATAAAGGGTGATGCAACATAGGTATGATGACCGAAACCCAGGGGTCTTTAAAAGCCCTCACCAGAAAGTCTATTTAAAGAAAAGTAGTCTAGTTCATTATATAGTAATAATAGTTCTTGTCCTTCTAAAGAGAATCTTTCAGCATAGTTTTCTGCTGATATCCTCTTGCTAAACGGCTCTTTTTCATTCCTCACTTTGCTCTGGGTCTTAGCTTCTCCATTGCATCTACTACTTCAGACAAAAACATGACCAAGGCTGGTTGACTTGAGTTGTTCAGTTCATGTTGTAAAACATATTGGAACTCTGTGTCTGTAGAAGACTGAATCAGAGAGTAAATACACAGTTAACTGTAAAAGGTAAAACTGATTAGAGTATGTCAGATGGGCTACAAGGAGGGCTAGCTACTTCTCAGGTAGCTCAGCTTACTACACAGCAATGGGCTGTGCATAGTCTGTTAGCTGGTCCTGGTCAGTCTTCCCCTGACTAGTACAGGAGCAGAAGCACTGGCTCGATAGGTCTGAGAAACAGAAAGCTGATAAAACTCTTATCTCTTCTCCAAATGCTTTCAGTTGACACCATTGTTCATCTTTGCTGACATCTTCCACTTTGCTCCATATTGTTCTTCAACTCACATATGCATGTTGCTGTTTCTCATATTTGTAGGAATTATCTTTTTCATCCTTTACCAGCCCTTTCAACTCCTCTGTTCTATCCTGTATGCTAGACAGTGAGCTTTATCTTAAATCAGGTTTTTGACAAAGGGATTATCTTTTCCTATATATTGTGCAGTGAAGTCATAGCACATCTTCACAATGTTTTTGGATATTCATGTGAAACTGGTACTGCTAAAAAAACCCCACAACAACAAAAAAACACCAAACAAAAAAACTCCAGAGATCTATAATTTATTATTTAAAAGTTTGCAGTTTAAATTTCTAAAGACAATTTATGAAATTGCTTGCCTGTTTTTTAAAAATAATTGCAAAAATTAATATTTTGTAGCAAGAAATTCTTTATCAAAGATCTGAAAATGAAAACATCATTTCAAGTCCTAGTCCTGATGCCTTTTGTGGGTGGGTGGCAACACCTAAAGTTATAAATAATCTGGATATATTCTATCTTTGTATAATAACAAGAAAGGCTATTTTTGATTTTTTTTTTAAATTTTTTCCCCCAGTCACTCTTTTTAAAGGCAAGGAAGGAAGAAGCCAATGAAAATCACATTTTTTGACCTCCCACATACAAGGTATTTTAGTTTCCATTCACAAATCTTCATTGCAATTAATGTTTAGTGAAGATAATTATAAAAATCCCTAATAATTAGTTCCAGGTAGCCAGGATGTGAATATACCTATGTAAGAAAGAGAACATAAATTAAACTAATTTATGTAATTTCAAGGAATTAAGCTTACTAAAAAGGATTTTTTAGAGGGATCTTATGTAGAACATAGATAAATATAATGAGTAAGTCTGTAAAGAGTCCTTCAGTCTTTAATCTTGTGCAGCAACTATTAAAACAAGTGTAGGAGTCTTACCCTCTTCTCACTGAAAAGTCTCAAAAGTTGTCATTGATTTAATGTCATCAAGTTTGCAACCTTAATCTGACATTAAAAACTGTTTTCTGTAATATTCCAATGCTGAGAATCTTCAGTTTTCCTCAACATCTATGTATTTTCATATAGTATTGTTAAAAGACTGTCTTACCCTACTATACATTTAACAATTGTTTGTTTGGTTTTTTTTTAGGGGCAGACACTGAAACATGGAGAGTGTCTAGGAAGTCCAAATACCACATTTAATAGTGAGCTTCATATAGTGTTTAATTGGAGCTATGGTCACAGGAAGAACCGTGTAAACTATGCTGTTTCAGAAGAAAAATTTGAGTGATTTTTGCTGCCTTGTTTCCAGAGGCTGTAATGTACCACTTGCCTCTCAGAATTTGGTCTAAGGACAGATGGAACTGAAGAGTTGCCTCACCTTAAGCTGAGTACTCAAAATACTCTCTTGTTTTTGTTTTTAGAAAAAACACCTTTTTCTAAAGCATGTTGTACATCTAATTTAATTATTTGTTTTTGTGTTTTAATTTTAAAATTTTTTAAGTACTCTATAATTTTCTACATCTTCCCATAATTGCACTCATCCAAGCTTTCCAGATCTAAAAGTTTCTACATCTGTTTTTGTTACCATAGTGTGTAAGGAAAAAAGATGATGGCACAGTGCCTGCAGTGGTACAGAAAAGCAAGACCTCTTGCCCCTGGTTTTCAGAGCCTGTACCTCCTCTTCAGGGTCATGACTTTACTTTGATGCTGTGGTCACAGCTTTCCCTTGTCCCTAAAGTGCAAGGACCTATGTCAGAGCTGGAGGCCTGTACCTAAACTGCCTTCAGTTTTTCCTGGGATGGTCTAAGCAACTTTCAGCTCAATAAATAGGGCTCAGCCCAGTACATGCTGAGTACTGAACACCTCCCATGTCCTCTACATTCTCCAAAGCATATTTCACATTTAAATTATAGCAAATGTTATATTTTCCAGTACTGTCATACTAGTTTCCATTTATATACAACAGCCACAGAAAGATTTAAACTCTGAGCATTCACTTATTACTATACTATACACACAATGGCAAAGTAACATATATGCGGAAATGTAAGTGGTTTGTCCTAAGCATCTAAGAAATATTTTGTAGAAAAAGAAATGCTTCTTTCTGGACTGTAGTCTTAGAACAGGAAAGATTTCAAAACAAAACAACACAATTCAATAAGAAATTGGCTTTCTGTAGTGAAGGAGGTCCAAAAAAAATTTGTAATGAATATAAATTTTGCCAGTCCATTGCCAAAGCGAAGACAAATTAAGCCTATAATAGATTTTGTCTTTTTTCCAATTTTCATAGGTATATGCTGATATTACAATCACAGTATAACTGATATATGTTTTTCAAATATAGAGAAATTAAGATATGTAGAGAAAGAGAATATGCAACACAAAATTGTGCACCATTCATGTATCTCTGTGAAGAATCAGGATCAGGTTCTTTGAGAAAACAAGACCAACATACAAAATTTAATCTTCTCTTTTAGAAGACCTTGGTCCTTCCCTATAACTACTGCATCCCACAAGGTTATTGGCTATTCTGATGCTGTAAAAAAAGTGATGCAATGATGGTGCATTTAGTTCTGTGAAATGTTTCAGGCAAGTTGTGTGTCTACAGGAGTAAAACTTGTAGCCTTCATCTGTACAGCACTGCAAAGTTTATGTAAACATTTCTGCGAAGAATTAGTCATAAAATTCTCCATTCTCTGGCATTAACCAGGATACTGTATCAGCTGTGGAATGTTTGTAACATTTGAAAAGGGCTATTTCTTTGGGATAAGCACACACACATGTTAGTTACATGAAGAGCCTCTTGAACTAGACAGATACTCCAGCTTAGTCTAAATACCCACATTGTCACTAATCTGTATTGTTTGTTTATCCTCACAAGTTTTATAACTTCTGTTAAAATGTTTGAACGATTTCTAAGTACTCAAGATCCAAACTATAGGTCACCTCCAACAGAATACAGTCCCTAGGTCTTTTGAACAACTTGTAAGAAGAATTAATGTTAAGACACATCTTTTTCAATAATTTCTCTTGCACTTGAACAGACAACTGAAGAAAGTACATTGTGTGCAAGAATTCTGTTTTTTGTTGGTTGTGGGGTTTTTTTTTCCAAGACTGGAGTGCATGAAATGCCTGATGTACTGGGGAATGATTTTGAAGTGGAGGACCTAGTGCTATGCCACTACTTGCACTTGGAGACCAGCTGTGCCAGTTGCTGTATTGGAAAAAATACCTGCTGTGAATCTAGTCTGCATGTGTTGCTTAATTTCCTGAATTATCATATTCTCCTAATCAGTTTCTGAGTTAAGGACCCAAATTGAGGATCCAGGTGAGCAGCAAGGATTTAATGTCTAGAATGAAATAGTCTATTTCGTTGTGGGTTTTTTTTGTTGTTGTGCAATCTGCTGGTGCATTTATTCTGTGTATCTTGTCTTAGCCACTGAACACTTTTTTTGATTCCACTTCATCTAATTGATATAAATGATATTTCACAAACTCAAGAGACTTAAGCAGTACTATAAGAATCGGATGAGGGCACATCTACCAGGGATCTGCAAAATAAATAAATTTGTCAGAACTGTAAGTGGAGACAGTCGAATTCTTCAGTATGAGCCAAACATTTACTACATTTCTCAGTATTTCTATTTTTCTTGGATAGGCCATGACTGTGATGAATTTTTTCACGTGTACCTGCTTACATATCGATGTTTAGAAAAACAGATCTTGATTTGGCACCATTAAATAATGCTCACAAATTTCTTGAGCAAAGGATCAAGGTTGGATTAGACCTGTAAGTTTTTATTTTTTTTTTATATACTCCATAAAACATGTATAAAGATTTAAGATTTATGTTGTAAGATTGTTCACAAAATTGCACAAATCTTTGTTTGCCTATTTCACACAGCTTGTTAGAAAACAGCAAGAGGGAGAGATTTCAATACCAGAATCAGGCTTCTCTTGTGCTTGAGAAAGACAGGTAGGAAAACATTTTTATGGAAAACAATACTATGTCCTGGTGTCTGTGAATGAAATCCTTGTTTATTGGCGATGAGGATCTCCTAGGGCATAATGCAAGTCCACAAATCAAAGACGGAATAACTCAATTAAATGGTTTTTGGATCACAGTATCTTTTTAATGATAAATGAATTGTAAATTTGGATGGGCATGAATGCTTGACAATGTAATTACTCCAGTTTGGATAGTAACATATGATAAACTGATACTACTTCTTTGTGTCTGTACAAATATTTTAAAAGTGCTTCCGGTGATAATACTGTAGTAGAATACTGAAAATAATTTGACTGGTCTCTGGTGTTATCTCAAATCTTCTTTCAGAGGAAATCCTGCTGTTAAAAGAAAGTTCCTATTTAAAAGATAGCATCCATTGCCTGTCAGCATTAAGGGCCTACTTAAATACTTGCTTATGGTCACTAGAGCTAGCTTAACTATGGGATTTGAGGTATAGCACACATGTATTTGGTCTACATCATATTTTCTCCATGTCCTGACTTTCTCTGGTGTTGGATTTCTACATATATCTGGTTTAACTAGCCAATATGGTCAGGTCACTTAAGTCTTGTCCTCTTATAGTTTTCTCTGTGCAGAGAAGTAAGGGTGAAGTGGGTGGAGCACCTTACAAAACACAACCTTATGTGAGTGCCAAGGAAGACAAATCAGCAGCACTTAGGCTGCACTTATGTTCATTTTCCGCTTTCAGTTCTCTGTATGAAAAGGCCTGTACTGAGATGGCAACACTTTTACAGGCTCTGTAGTGTAGTGGTAAACTTTATCAGGAGAGGGACAGATGGGTTTTCTCAATTCGCACTGATAATTTTTTCTGCAGTAATGACACTGATGACCTTTCCTCTTTCACTTTTAAGTGGCATCAGAAACTCCAAGCTTCTAAAAATTGGAATTCATGTCTTAAAAGGCAGGCTCATTTAGATGTTAGCATTTGGGATTGTTTTTATTTGTATTTCTGTAGGAAATATAATAATTCCTCACTAAAGAGTTAGAAACTGAGTTCTTAAAAAAATAACGTGGATGTTGAGAGGTCCTCTTTTCCTCAGGAAATATGATTTTCATGTTATATTTAAAAATTGACCATTCCAAATATTTTTTAATTAGAAAATTATAATTTGGGCCTTGATATTTGGGAATTTTAATTTCTGTATATTAACATAAAATTTCTTTGACTATGCTGTGACGCAGAATGGAGGAGCAAGCAACCAAATTGGCAAGGACATACTGAGTAAGTTGAGAGAAGTGATTATTCACCTTGATTTGATATATCTCATAAGTACTATCATCTGGCCAGATTCGAGTTCCCCAGCACAAGAACATAGTGGAGTGAGTCCAGAGGAGAGCCATCAGGATAAGTGAGGATCTGGATTATGTGGCATATAAGGAGAGTTTAAGATGTCTGAGTTTTGTGGAATTGCAGAATGGGTAAGGTTGGAAGGGACCACTGGAGGTCATCTGGTCCAATCTCCCTGCTCAGAGTCTCTTCGCTAAAGAACGTTACTAAGGATTGTGTTTAGATGATTTTTTAATATCTCCAAAGCTGAAGGCTGCGCAGCCTCTCTAGGCTTCCTGTTTGTCATCTTCGAAGTTAAAAAATGCTTCCTGATGTTCAGAGGGAACCTCATGTGTTTCAACTTAAGCCCCTTTTCTTGTTATGGTACACTACCGAAAAGTGCCTGGTTCCTTCTTTGTACTCTGCCTTCAAGTACTTATATACACCAGTAAGGACTCCCTGAAGCTTTTGTTCTCCAGGCTGAATAGTTCCAGCTCTCTCAGCCTTTCCTCCTGCAGGAGGTGGTACAGGTCTGTAATAATCTCTGTGGTCCTTTGTTGGACTCCTTCCAGTAGCTCCATCTCTCTTTTGCACTGAGGATCCCAGAACTAGACATAGTGCTCCAGATGCAGCCTGAATAGGGGGAAAAGGATCACCTTCTTCAACTTGCTGACAATAATATTCTGCTTAGTGCACCACAGGATACCACTGGCCTTCTTTACAGCAAACGTACATTGCTCATTCATGTTCAACTTGGTGTCACCCAGGAACCCCAGGTCATTTTCTGCCAACATACTTTCCAGCTGGGTGTCTCCCAGCATGCATTGGTGCCTGGGTTTGTTCCTTTCTAGGTGCAGAATTTTGCACTTCTCCTTGTTGAAATACATGAGGTTCCTGGCAGCACCAGGTCTCTCTGGTTGGAAACACTGAAGCATCAGCCACTTCTCTCCATTCTGTGTCATCTGCAAACTTACTGAGGATGTATTTTGCTCCATCATCCATATCATTAATGAAGATAGTAAACAGGACTGAAATCAATATAGAAACCTGGGGTACACCATTAGTTATTGACCTCCAACTAGACATTGAGAGACTGATCACCAGCGTCTGGGCCCAGACTTTCACCCAGTGTTCAGTTCACCTCTCTGTTGGCTTAACTATCCTGTACATCAACAGCTTGTCTATGAGGATCTTATGGGAAACAATGTCAAAACCCTTACTGAAGTCCAAGTACCCACTGGACTCCAGTAAGTCTACTGCTTTTTCCTATCTACTAGGGCAGTCACTTTATCACAGGAGTTTATCAAATTGCTTAAGTATGACTTCCCATTGGTAAAGCCATACTGACTGCTTCTGATAATTTGCTTGTCCTTAGTGTGCCTGGAAATTATTTCAAGGATTTTAGAGGAACTTCTGCTTCTTGGAGTTGTTCAAAGACTCATTCAAGAAACTAATCTATTGCTTTTTCTAATTACACATTATCTTATTAGACTGGATGACCTCCACAAGTCACTTCCAATCTAAACTGCTCTGTTTACCTATACGAGCAGCTAGTGGTGGCTAGCAGGACCAGACTAATGGTATTGTGATGTACATTCATTCAAGGCCTTTGCATAATCATGAGTTAAGTGGACCTATGTATTTCAGCTTGTAAGCCCAGAATACACAGTTTCTTTTTGTAATGTTGTAGGGCAGCACACTCATATGCTCCTTACTCTTTTGGACATGGTGTAGGCCTCCACCAAATAACCAGATGTTCTACCCATTTCCCTGTCCAGTCATCAGCTGGAAGCTGACCACAGTGTAGGTGATGTACTCATTTCTGTGATGTTGTAGCTTGTGTCATCCTTTGTTTTATAACAGTTTGTTAAATTCTTCAGTTTTTCCTTTATAAGGTCAAAATAACTCCTGTGGACCTACCGTCAACATAAGTGCAGTATCATTCCATGCAGTGTAGTAGGAAATGCCATGTATCTAAGCTTGACAGTAACTGTGTTACTAAAATCTAATAAAAAATACTACTCCAATAAAGAAAGCTCATGATATTCTGTCCCAACATATATGCTGCCACTGATTCTTAAGTAACACAACCGCACCACCACACATACTGTGGTTCCTGAGCTAAAGGAATCATTCACAGCAGAGCTTAAATTGTGATGTAATTTGTAATCCTCTGTGTATTTGTTATGCATTGCATTTTGACCATACATGCGTAGCTTTTCTCTCTCTTCCCCTTGTGGGACTTGGTTGAAGAACATAACACAAGCTTCTTATTTTTCATACTTTGTATATTGAGGCAACTCTTGAGGAAATTAGGAGAGCACTACTGAAATACAGGGCCACTAATGAGCACATAGTGACAGTGAGAAACAAACCTCAGTGGAATAGCTCTCTGGGGTCTGCTCAATGTCCATTGCACTCAACCATCCATAGTGTAGACACCCTTGCGTAACACGAATGACTAACCCAGATGAAATGATCTGCCTGTAATTTGAGAAGCCTAATTATGATCAGTTTCATTTGAACTCTGCCAAAGGCATGCATGAATTCTTCCTTTTTTAAAATGAATTCCTATCTTCCTTAGCCAATATCTATTATAAATGAAAGAATAACAGAGATTACATGGCAACTGTTTCCATATTTGCTAATTTAATTAATGGCTAATGACTTTGAACAATTTTTTTATGCTGTTTTAGTGTTAGGTAGAACAGTAGATTAGTGTCATAATGAATGTTATTTTGGTGTATTATGGCTGAATATAACCTCAAATCACACATTTGACATTTGCTTAGTTTTGTAATGTTCATCTGAAGAGAAATCACACTCTGCCAAAAAAAATAAGTTTAGTTGTTAGTAGTGAGTTGGGCTAAAACTGGCCCAAGTATTAATCCTTTGAAAATGGATTTAAGCTGCTTTGGTAGCTGTTCCATGACCTGTCAATAAGATAAAATATCATTAATTAATATTACTGAGCTTTTAATCAGAAAAAAAGTGTATTGTCTTTTTTTGTGCAGTTTATAATAATTTTAAGGAGCCTAAGATAGAAGTGGAACCCTGCTTAGTGCTTCATATTTGCATTAAAATCTGCCTTTTTTTTTTTTCTTTCCTGTGTTTTCCATGCATACCCTTGACATCTTGGTTTAATTATGAGAGATGTTTTTGTTTAAATCATTGTGTTACCCTTTTAGCCCAACTTGTCCTATTCCATCTCCTTTTCCTATACAACTCAGAAGTGAAGTCAAAATGCCAAGGTGTAAAATCTCCACAATTTCCATGGCAACAGAAATATGATTTAGTGAACATAGGATTTAGTCTTCTGGAGAAAATCAGGTAAATAAGAGGAAAAAACCCTTCCTCATTCAAATATTATTTCATTTTATTTTAAGGTATAGCATATGATGTGAGGCTTTAAATTACATCATTATGATATGAGATCTGATTGGACACAGCAAAATAGCAACTTTCTTCTTCAGCACCCAAACAGAAATTTTCCCTGGAGAAACTAACATGCTCAAGAAAAGACGGTCAGTGATTTAACAGCTGGTGTGCTTCTTTGTGAGTCTTCACTGGATTGCTCCCTTTCTAAGCTATGGAGGATATGGTAGAAGGTGTGCACTCTCCAGGGTGACTTCTAAAACTGTGGTTTTACAAACACAGGGATGATGCACTTTAAAAAGGATCCTTATCATGCCTTGATTTTTGATAACTCTTACATAAGCTGTACTGCAGTAAATCCTTCCTGTAAGCCTAATTTGGCAAAAATGTGGTAACTGAAGCTAAAATACATTTGACATCATGCACTGGAGTTTCCCCAGTATCTTACAGCTGAGGAAAACACATGGACCTAGCAGTTCAATAAATTAAAAGGATTATTGACTAAGGGGAGGGAAAGTGAATTCCAAAGATGAGGCTATTTTAAGCTAATTAAAGGTCCCATGACACTATATGCAAGAGTAGGAACATCTGCTACTGTGTTGTAGTCAAATTACAGGTTCAGTAATTACTTTCTGCCTAATTGAGTTCCTGATTAATTTTAGCTGGATTTAAGTATTTTTCATGCCTTTCCGTATTTTTTGCTGCTGTCAGCATAGTGGAGTGAACCACTGGTGAGAAAACGTTTCATCTGCTTTGGCTGTTGCTGTATATGCAGAATGTGAATGAGAGCTCAGGGCAGCACATGGGGATTCTGAAAGTCAGTTTGTGTTGGATTTGTAAATAGTAGACAAAGAACAGCCATAAACATTTTATTTGTCTGAGGTCTGTGTACTACATGAGGCCATCAGTATTCTGTTCTATTGAATCGAAGTCTTGTGTCCTATCGACTTCCCCACCATTTACAAAGGATCTATTTATATGAATTATTTTAAATGTTATGATGTATAGAGTCAACAGGTCTATTTGCTTTAGAAGGCATCATAAAGGTGTATTCCATATGACTGCATGTCTTATGGAATGCATGGAATGTGTATGTCTTACAGTGAATTCAAAATTCCATTTACAAGCAAGAATTATCCAAGCCTTATATAATTTCTTATGGAAAAAGTGCAAGAATATTTACTAGACTTTCTGCCAAAACACAAAAATAGTTCCAGGGCATATCAGTACTTTCTTTTTCAGTTGCTTATTATATTCCAGTTGTATGTGTGGACATAGTGATTGTGAAAAGCTTGCTTGTATGATGAAATTTATAATAGCAGATATCAGCACACATATATATTTATACATAAATATGAATACTTTTAGAAGGAAAAAAGTGAAGCATCTATATGGCATGGTAATCACATATTGGATTATGTAAGAAAAGTGGCAGACTGTCAGAATGCAAGTCATTTGGTGTGATCTCTGTGCTCTTGATACTATCTTTAAGGGAACTTCTGTTCCACTAAACTAAGTGAGCATCAGATTTCACCAACTGTGCCCAACTATAGATTGTGGCTAAGTCTGACAAGGCCCTTGGGAAAGAGTGCTGCCCTCTGTCACCATATGGCCTGAAAAAGGTTTCATACCTGTTACAATATCCTGAGGAGAAGGATTCATTGCTAAATCTATGCAGGCTCATTCCTAATTCCATGAAACTAATGATCTGTGAAAGATATTTTAAAGATGCTTTCTGTGAATAACCATATTATTCAGATTGTCAGGTGCAGGTCTTTTTTTCCCTTATATTAGTTTTCATTACACAGTGATTACTCTCCTCCACTGAGAAAACATATCAAAAACATTGGAAGAATTTCTTAATCTCTCTTGCAGTTCATGAATATCAGTTAAATCTAAATTTAACAAACTTACTGGTATTTTAGTGCAAGCTACTTATCACACAATAGATATATAATTTCCTAAACAGAAAGTAATTCCCATGACAAGATATTTTTCTGGTTTTTAAAAAAAACTTAAATATACACATAATATAGAATGATATTAAGCTCCATTTTTTAACTAGAAATTTTCTCTCTATGTCATGTGCATTTTGATCTCTTGTCCAAATGATCTTCTTAACTGCTGTATAATTATGAAGTGTTGAACTTCATGTCAATTTCAGTTTTCAAGACATTTTCTGCCCTATAACTTTAATATGGCCAAAGGAAAAAGCTTACAGTTCACTGTTCTGCTTATACATCAGTAGAAACAAGCACTGCCTTGTATTTTCCCCCTATATCTAGAACAATTTACGGATTGCTGTCATTAAAGGATTAGATTAATGCATATATTGCAACTCCTGGTTTATTTGTAGACAATATCATTAAAAAACAAACAATAAAAAAAACCACCAAAAAGCAAACAAGGCATAGAAATATCTTCAGATGTGAATTTATGAGAGATGCCAAACTTCTCTCCCACACCCTGATGCAATATCTCTTTCCCTGCCCAGGGAACGTGTCCACAAGGCTATCTCATTTCTGTATTCCCCTTCCCAGTCCCCCACTTTGCATATGAAGAACCTGAAATAGCTGAAAATCTCCTCCTAAGCATAAGCATTTGAAAAAAAAAGATTTAGAAACATGACATTTAAGTACATATGTTTGAAAGGAAAAGAATCCGATTATCATCCTGCAAGAAGGCATAGGTAGAATTTACTTTCTTCTAGACAAATGGGAACAACTTTAGCGTTTGATGTTTTTGTTATGCAAAGATATTCAAAGGAAAATTATTATAGAGGAACATTAGCAGAAACAGGAGTTTATTAACTAGTTTTTAATTCTTGATGTGGTTATTTTAATTCTCTGAAATATGTCTTGGGAAACAATCTGAACTGGGCTGGGAGGAGATATTAAAATCAAACCATGGCACTGGAGCTGAATTAAAGAACAATTTATATGCTTCTAACACATGGAAGGAAATATGCTTGGAGAGTAATGGGATTACAATGGCCCTGATTAGAAAATGTTTAGCTTGCTTTTTAAAACAGTGGAAGTTAAAGTAGGGTCCATAACTGACTGAAGAGGATGAGTCTTGAGTAGAAAAAGTACCTTGGAGAAGTACTGATTACAGTAGTTGCAGGCTGAGAAATATTTTGTTGAAGATCAATCAACTAAATGAAGGCAAAATCTAATTATTAGGTTGTGGTAGTGGACCTAATGGAAGAAGATAGCCAAGATGCCCTAAAAACTGAAGTTTTCACTGGATTCCCTGGTGTTTTTTCCCTAAATCATCCCTCTTCTTCCCAAAAACCCTTTGAAGCTCCTTATCTCCCTAATTTAGTATGCAAGAATTCATCCTTGTAAGGCTATGTGAAATCCCCCCATTGGCCCCTTAACCTTTCCCCATTGGTTGTGAAACCCTTAAATACCCCTGACCATGTGAATAAACTCTCTCTCTGCCTCTGCTCTCCGGTGGTCTCTATGTGTCTCCTTCCTGGGGCGTTTTGGGGACCGCATGGAGGGGGGGGACAAGGGGGAGCATTCCCCTTGACTGCCGCATTAGTTAAGTGCTTTTTTGACACTTCCATGACAGAAATGTGCTCTGGTATGCTTTTTATTGCAACTAAAAAATTGGAGCTCTTTGAGAACTGTAATTGAAGAACATCAATTTAAGTGAGTGAGAAAATGAAATTCCTTGAATTACCTTGCCCTTCAAACAGTACTCCAGCTGTGTGACTTTTCCTCTCCCTCTCACTTTGGATATCTGGGAATAGGTCAGAAGGAACAGAACAAATAAAAGCCCAGTGATCTGTATAAATACTATCAGGTTCCAAAGGATGAGATTTCATAGGAGATAGGGAGCCTTCCACTGGCAGGTCCTTACAGAAGTTCCTTGTGTAAACACTCCTGGCCCACCTTATGTTCCTTCCTGTGGCTTACAAGGAGATAGATTTTTCTCCCTCCCTAAATCATTGAAAGGATTTAGATTCTTGTGGATGTAAAAACTATTCTGACCTGAAACAAGGTAAGTACAAAAGCTTTTGAAATTATTCAATGATTATTCAATAACAGATTACCCAGGACAGAAAGAGCCCTTTCAGGAGTCTGTAATTTCTTTATTATTGATCTTCCAAAGCCATTGGTTCACATGAAAAGAGACAGATGATCACAGTTCCAGTATAAAATTATTCACTTCCCTATGTATAAGCTCCATCTTCTAGTCCTTGAATGTGCCCAACTAAACAACACCTTATGGAGAAAGCTGGACCCTGGTTCTTTGCTAAATCACCTGTGCTGGAGCACCCTCACTATCAAAAACAAGTTTGCCCAGCAACCTTTGCTGTGTGCAAGTGTCATACATTATGTGAGCCACTTCAGAAAAAGTCCTTCTGTGCTGCAAATCAGTGTGCACTCAGTCAGGATATAGAAGGTTATGGGATGAAAAAGATAATAAATGTTCTTTATCCTTATTCCATTGGTAAAGTTGAGAGGCACTCAGCACCTGTGGATGCTTACTTTTAAAGAGCCAAAAAATAGATGTCCCAACCCCCTCCTCTCCCTGCTGTTACACTAATGAAAGCTTCAGACACAAATACTTCGCTCAAGGCGTACAGGGCTGAATCAGTTATGTACCCAAGTAGACAAAAAACCTCGAACAACCCAGAACAGTATGAGAAAATTAATGTGGTTGATTAAGCTGAGATATTTCCAATCTTGATTTGTACATGCTTATGTATTATGTTGGAGCTTGAAAGGCCAGTAAGTGTTTCCAGAGGACAACAAAAATGTGTTTATTGCGATCCCTCACCTTCATGTTTATAATGCCCCAGCTCAGTCTAAATGACCTTGTGAGAAGTCCAACTTTAGTTTCAATGGAAATGACAAATTTTGCTTAACATCCTGCCTCCCAAAAATTACACACCATCCCAGAACTGGGTGCAAATAAGCAAAAGCAAGAAAAAGAACATAATGAACTCAAAGAGTAGTTTTCTTCTCTGACATTTCACGTGATTTAGGAAAAATGTCTGAGTAGACAAGAACAGTCCATAAAATAAAGAATGAAAAAGTTATTTTCAGAATACCAAAAGACTCCCTTCTCAAGGGAACAGAAGGCTCAACATGCCAATCAGATCCATTTCTTAGGGAAATTTACTGCCTCCCTGTGGCCTGGGTTAAAGATCTGAAGAGAAAGGTTCCTTCAGAGAGGGTTCAGCCCTCAAATTGTTATCCCTTACTGGTTTTTCAGGTAGGTGGTGATGAAGTTGCAACAAGAACTCCGAGGGCAATCAAGAGAGTCTTCAGGACCTTGCTACTACTGGTTAAAGGATCAGAAGCACAGTAGTCTCCTCCATTCTTCCAGTCACAGTGAGTGATTAGGGAAGAAACAAGGAGACACAACAGAACAGAATTTTGGTTTCTTTGTGCATGAGTCACTTTCCTTGACACGAGGCCTGTTGACAACAGACAGGGTTCACCTGTTTCAAAGGGGAAAAGGGATTTTTTAACAAGAATTAGCAGGGCTCATTGATTTGAAGGCGGAAAGGGATAAAATAGGCCTGGAGGCATGTTAAAGATGCTGCTGGGGGATGTAGTTTAGTGGTGGACTTGACAGTGCTTGGTTAACTATTAGACTTGATCTTAGAACCCTTTTCCAAATAAATGATTCTATGATTCTTCTGTGTATCTGTGATACAAACTTAAAAGCAATACCCTTGTTTATAATTTGTTCACCTGTATATGTCTGTGTGGATAGATGTGCAAAGATTACAACAGTAATGACTTTCATGTATAGGTTCAAAATACCTTTCAAATATTCTCTGTCTTATTTTGTAAAACTATTTACACCCTAAATGCAATCTTTAGTACTGCTTATACTGCTAGCAGCTGAAGTAACTTGGCTAATGTGGGCTACTTTAGTTTTTGAGAATATTCTGACTAGATGCCTCTCCCTGGGTTTTACAAGAAAATGAGCATAGAACAAACCCATGGATTCACATCACTGACGGGAGTGCAGAATATAGAGAAATCATATGCACAAAGTTAAAGCCTTTATGAAAGAACTATGAAAACAAAGGGAAAAGGAAAAAGATTAAAAGTCTGTTTTTTAACCAGGAAACATAATTTCTTGTCTTCTATACTCAGGAAAATTTTGTCACAATTTTTTTACTAACTTTTTAAAAAAGTAGGTATGAATATCACAGGAAAAATGTACTCAAAATAATTAAGTATCCAGAAAATCCCCAAATCATTTGACTGATTCACAAAGTGTTGCACATACTTTAAAATATTAGCTGAGTTGTTTTTTTTTAGTTATCCAGTTATTATAAAATGTAAATTTTCAAATTATCCTCAGTAGTTTTGCAAGTGCATTAGACCATTCTTGAATCATTTTTCTTCTTTGAAGTTTTGACCATAAAGTTGACCTGTCTCCCAAAAGCATGGGAGGATAGCTTAGATGTAACTTTCCTTTGCAAGGTACATTTGACATACAGAGAATTTACCTTTTACTACTGTATAAGTCTGAATTTTCAGCATTTCCATTAGTAGGTGAGGAGATTTTATAAAGGCCATGAATTTGTACATAAAAGTGTAGATT
>VWZF01003295.1:41303-58141 GCA_013396755.1 Sclerurus mexicanus
GTTATTGCTGAATTTTAGATTCTGCTTCTGTTGTTCTCTAAAGAATATTTTTTATGATTTTCCTCCCTTGATGTTTTTCCATTCTCCTCCATTTCTGAAGATCCATCACCTGTAGAATAATATGTGAGTGTTTTAGGCTTTTTCCTATTAACTTTCTTGAAAATTTCTGAAATTCCTAGACTTTGTGTAAAGTTATAGTTTTGCTGCAATATTTATTATCTACTTGAAATTCTTTCTCAGATACAACTGAAGAAATAATTCCTCCTTATGCTAGTGTAGAGTTTCACAAGTAGCAGCAATTAATCATTTGTTCAGTCTATCCTGTTTATACCATTCCAAAAATACAGAAGAATATCTGTAGGGGTTTTTTTTGTTTTGTTTTGGTTTTTGTTTTGTTTTGTTTTGTCTTTTTTTGTTTGTTTTGTTGGTTTTTAAAAAAAAAAAAATGTGCATTTACAAATGTTGTCAGAAGTGTTTCCTGGGGCAGCAGTACAGGTGCAAACTAATGCACACATTGTCCCAAGGAAAAGCTTGTAAAATTCATAGGACAAATGCACTTTTTGCTGGCAGCTGGCTGACAGGTCAGGCCCTGTGTCACTATGAAGTGGTCTCGTGATGTGCTGCTGCTTTTTTAATAGCCTTTTTTTGGCATTTCTGATAGATGCAGTTCATTGACCACTAAACATTTTTATCTGCTTAGGTGAAATATATTTTAATTGCATTTGATTTACATGAACGTAACTGAAGTCAGATTATGGGCCATGCGCAGTCTGTGTTATACGCATGCCTGTCATGTATTTTGAAGTAGAGAGGGTATCTGCTGATAACTCTTCTGAGGACCTTTATGTAAGTCAAACATTGGTGTAGGTAGCCGACTTACAAGTGGCCAACATCCACCTTAATCATAATTCTTTGCTTTAAATGTGTCTAATTAGACATACATTTTATTATGCCGCTTTCAGTCAGAAGCCTGGGAATTGCAATGAGCACCCAGCAGGGCCCTGAAGATGGACAGATTCATGTGCCACCATTTCTGCAGGGAAAGACTTTCTAAGGTTATGGAACTTAACTGAAATTGTGCAGATTCTCTCGAGTTCTTAAGGCAAATGCAATTTTACTGCTTTTCCACTGAAATTGCAATGGATCTGTGAAAAGATATCCACCAAGAAAAGAGTCTTTTAAAAATCCAAATATGATTTTTGCATGCTGCTAATTACTTGTGTACTAGTTAGCTGACTGACTTCCTGTAAGACCTTTGGAGGGATTGGGGAAGGAAAAGACAATTTGTAGAGTTAAAGCTGTTACCTCATTACTGAGTCAATAACTGATCACAGTAGTGATCCTCTTAATTTAAAAATAAAACAAAAAAACCCATTTGCAACACTGAACAGCTGTACGCGGTAGGTAATACTCAAAATTTCCGAGGTGATATATCAGGAGCTTCTCATGCCTCAACAAACGTACTTTCTTTTATGCTCTTAAATTAGACGAATGCTGAGTATACAGCAAATTTTCTGGATATGAAGAAAAAGAGCACAGGAGAAAGTTATTCTAAGGTAATTGAAAGACTGTCTGAAAAAATCTCATTATCTTAGCAGATATCTTCTGGTGCTCATAAGTACAGTTAACATTGGAATAGCTGCAAAAGGCAGATATAGTGTAAAGATTGACATTGGAAAATTAAAATGGAATTATCAGCTTAGTTTGTGTCGCTAAAAGTTCTGTTGTAACTAGATGTTAACAACTGGAGAATAATAAAGCCACAGTTATCATACAATCTTATGTGAGAATTTTTGTACTCACACTGTATCATCAGATGAGAGGAACTCTTAGGCTAGATGCAACAGCTGGAGTGCAAGTTAATGTACCCTAGAAGTATTGGCTAGTGGTTAGAATGAAAGTGGCTTTCAAGAAGTTATATTCTGCATAGGACATGTGCAATGTATTTAGTGTTTTCTGTATTTCATTAATGAATGAGAAAAGGAATGTGTTTAGTCTTCTAATG
This sequence comes from Sclerurus mexicanus, assembly GCA_013396755.1. Lineage (NCBI taxonomy): Eukaryota > Metazoa > Chordata > Aves > Passeriformes > Furnariidae > Sclerurus > Sclerurus mexicanus. The sequence continues at coordinate 43,309 of VWZF01003295.1, forward strand.
TCACAAAGGCAGAAGTGTCAGTTATGTTAAGAACTATTAGTGTTCAAAATTATTTTGTCAAACTGGAAAAATGTTTGGCTGAATTTCAGAAAGAAACCATATTAAGATTAACAAGGGCAAGTGCCATTTTCTGGACCTGGGATGGGACAAGCCTGCTTGTGTGCATGGAGCAGGGAAATAGAGGCCAGAGACCTGGGGGTCCTGGTTAATGAGAATTACAGAATCAGAGAATATGCTGAGTTGGAAGGAACCCACAAGGATCATCGAGTCCAACTCCTGGCCCTGCACAGGACCATCTGCAAGGGTCACATCATATGCCTGAGAGTATCATCCAGATGCTTCTCGAACTCAGACTGGCTTGGTGCTGTGATCACTTCCATGGACAGCTTGTTCCAGTGTCCAACCTGTCACTGTCTTTGAGTGAAGAATCTTTTTACAATACCCAAACCTTCTCTGACACAACTTCAAGCCATTCCTTCCAGTTCTGTCACTGGTCATGATGGAGAAGAGAGCAGTGCCTGCCCTTCCCTTTCTCTCACAAGGAGGTGACTGCAGTGAATTCTACTCTCCATCTCTCACCTCTCTCACTTCTCCTGATATAAATCTTCACTTTCAGATTAGAGATAGAATTAGAATTAACATTGGGTCCTTGCCCAATGACAGTCAGTTCATCTAGTACAATAGCTGTGGTAGCTTGTAGATAGATGATAGAGAGGCACAGGTAGGCAGTGTATGGGTTCTGTGACAAACATTGATTATGCCTGGAGAAAAAAATTTATAACCAAATATTATTCAAATATTTGTTTAGGAATATACATGCCTCACTTGTGAAGTGAATTTAATGTGAATATAATTTAAATTGTGAAGAATTTCTTAAGATTTTTTTATACAACTTCCTCGTCCAAATAGATTTGGAGTATTGAAGACAAAAAGCCAGACATTATGAGAGGTTTGAAGGCTGCAACTTCATAGAATTATAATTTTAGGAAGGACTGCATAGTATGAATCCCAATATCAGACTTTAATTATATCTCATTATCAGACATTATTATTCACAAATACTAACCCAGACTACCTGCGTGACATATAACTGTTTTCCATCTCTTTTCTGTGAATGTGGGTATCAATTTTACATGATGGAATGCAGTTTTCCAATGGTTTCCCCTGTTTCAGTCAGCACTTGAGAAACTCTTCTTTGTGGGAGAGACCTGTTCTGTGGTGGAGGAAGGCAGAGATAACAATCACTCTCTGCAAGTGACAATTCAGGAAAGCATACAACTTTCTTAATCTGAAGTTGTACCCACCCACAGTTTTGCTATTTCATTTTTCAATGGCAATGTCAGGAATGCAATGTGCTGGTAACAATTATTTAAATTAAAATGCACACATCTAACCATAAACCTCACACAGGTCCAAAGAGTACAAGTACAGAAGCAGACTTTAAAGCCTAGCTGAGAAGATTATGTGAGAATAAAGGCAATCCAAAAACTGGGACATTTCTAGGGAAAAGAGAAGGAAATAATTTCATTTAATTCATATGGAAATCACATTGTAGCAGTTAAAAACACAGAAACTGTGAGAAATCTTCAAAATGCAAGACTGTGTGGAGACAGAATTGGAAAACCACACAGTGTGGGGTTCTGCCTCTGGTATTGATGCAGATATGAGAAGGACAGGTAGGATAAATTGGAGGGTGGCACTAAATAAATAAGAAATAAAAAATAAATTTCCATTTAAAATATGATTCCAGGCATGGAGAACCAAAGTTCTTTGATATAGGTGTTTTTGCAGGAGTGACAGAAAATCAAGAACACGAAAGAACTAGAATGTTTAGTCCTTCATGAGGACATCACCGTATACATATCAGAAGTCTGGTGAGAAAGACAGTCAACAAAAACCTGCCATACTAATTGTGAAGTAAACAGATAATACAGAGTAGGCCACAGTAGGAGGGGGTTAGTGCTATATGGCAGTAGATCACAGAATCAAATAATACTAAAAAAAATATTTGCCTTAATAAGTAAACCTATATATTAAAATTTTGGTTTATTTGAGAAAGTTAAGGAGTAAGATGATGATGTTAGCTGTGATACACAGAGGGAGGTAATAGAGGATAAAGATAGAAGTACTTGTGATGAGACACTTCTGTTACACCCTTTTTGGCTGCAAAAATGTCACAGCAAGACCCAAGGCGTTGACTCAGATTGATGATGATCACACTACAGAAGTCTCATAGAATGGCTGATTAGTTAGCTCATGAAGGAAAAGATAGCTCTCTTTGGTGATTAATATCATAGAAGATCTCATTACAGATGAAAATTTAAAAAGTCTGTGTGGATTCTGTAAACCAAAATCCTTTCTTAATTACTGTAAATGTAAGCAAGGAAGAAAAATGTTGATTCACTTGATATATTCCTTTCAGATTTTTGAATGGATTTTGTCCAAGTGTCTCATCAAGAAATTGTAGGAAAAGTAAGGAGTTACGTGATAAGGGGAGAGGTCCTGGCTTTGATGATTAACTAAAAGATAGAAAAGAGATGTAGAAGCAAACACTTACTTGTCACAGGCGGAGAAAAATAACAGCTCCATGGGAATTTGTGCTGATCTAGTCCATGACAGTGTAAAATATTCTGACAAACTGTTCCCAGGAACCTTTTATCACTCAATACCACTGAAAGCGTCTCATCTTCCTTTGCATTATCTCATTGTTTAAGAAAGTAAAATTTGGGGGTTAGATATGGGTTAGCTATGAAGGCAAATTCATACTTTGTGAAGGACTGTTACTTGGTGGCACTGAGAAGCTTTACATGGTCAATTTGTTTTTTAAGAAATTGGAATATTTCAGTTTGATTTGATAGGTGTTGGTGTTCAGTGATGATGGTGGCCTGATGGACTGTACTTTCTTCACTAAGGATTTCACTGTAACCCAAAGTCCCCAACAGTTTTTGAAAAGGTTCATTGAGAAGATACTATTCTGAAATCAAAATGTAATTTGAACAGCATGTATTTAGTAAAATCTAGCAGAAATCATTGCAAAATGAGGAAGAACCTAATTTTTTAGTCAAGAATCACACATCTGATACAGTGATGGAGTATTCAAAAAAGACAGGGAAATGTAAGCATGTGTTATGCAATGACACACATAGTATATAGCTAAACAGTACTGAACTAAGTAATTATTTCTAGGTTCCCATGTTTCAGATGTTTTCATCCTCCATTTCTCTTCCAGTATTTTCTATGTATGATTTCATTGCTTAGTAAGGAAAAAATATGCAGTAGCAAGCTGACTGCTGCCAAATCATGATGCTGATCTTCTTACAATTGCCATTTTCTAGAGATATCCAAATTCCATTAATATCCTTTAATTCCTCTCCTTGCCCCTTTTTTTAAGCTTGACAAGATAATAAAGTTCTACCCTTGCATGAATTTAGCACTTTTCAATAGCTGTCTAGGCCAAACAGCTCACAATCACACAGGGCTACATTTGTTTAAAATAAAACAGGATTTATTAAAACAGTCAGAGTCAGGAACAGAACTGAAAATCCCACAATTGCTCATGCCACTAATTACTAACCATATCTTTATGTTTTCTTTCCTTTTTCTCTCTGTCTCTTCTCTATTGCTTCTCCTCAAATAAAAATAATTCATTAGCAAAATAACAAATAGTTTATTGATGAAAAATGTTTCCTGTGAGATGGAAATACAGATTGAGTTCTCCTTAGACTCCTTAGGAAGCACAATCTAAACTTCTGGATTAGACACCATTGGACTAGCAGGACAAATGTGAGCACTATATCTCTCTTTTAAAACAAGATGAAGAATTCCTCTAATTTCTCTGAAGGAAATGTTGCCATCTTTTTTTCAGAAAAGTGTCTGTGATCTGGATCAAGGCAGACAGAGATGTACATATCACCTCTGAAAGCAAGATCTACCACAAGACAGAAGTTGCTCTATGCAGTTCAGTATATAGTGTGCTGTGTCTTCCGTGTCCTACATTTCATTGGCTTCTGTACCTTCTCTAGGTATGATATATACACTTATTTTAGCTGAAATAAACCTGTGTTTTTAATACCTGCAGCATGTTTGGAAGACAAATTTTGCAAAAGTAACAAAGATTCACCTACATAGTCTCAATTTAATAAGATAATGAACCATACCTAAATCTTAGATATTGCAGTATGAACTTCAGTCTTTAAAAATCTTCGTTAGTTCAAGTTCTAAATTAAGACTCATTATCCTCCTAATTTAATCACAGGTTCTTGAGATAAATACCCAATTTGTGTAATGCTGTTGAAGGAATCAAGGTAAGATTAGCCTGAAAAAGGATATTTCTACCAAAAGTTTCAAGGAACTGCCAGTAAAATATCCAGTGTGCCTGCCCCTTCTCTTCCTCTCATGAGGAAATGGTAGTCTACAGAATTCTTGCAAGAGGAAGAGAAGAGGTAGACATTGATCTCTTCTCTGCGGCGAACAATGACAGAACCTGAGGGAATGTCCTGTCAGGGAAGGTTTAGGATGGATATTAGCGAAAGGTTCTTCACTCAGAGGGTGGTTGGGCACTGGGACAGGCTCCCCAGGGAAGTGGCCATGGCACCAAAACTTCCAGAATTCAAGAAGCCTTTGATGATGCTCCCAGGCACATGGTGTGACTCTTGGGGATAGTCCTGTGCAGGGCCAGGAGCTGAACTCAGTGACCTTTGTGATTCCTTTCCAACTCAGCATATTCTGTGATTCTGTGTATACTGCACAACAGCATAAAAACCACATTAATGAGTTATGAAATGTTTAACTTAGAGACATAAACAGAGACTTCTTGAGAAAAAAAAATGATGCATTCTGCAGCCGTGGGTGAAAGTAATCTGTCCTAATCAGATGGCAATGTCTTGGAGAACATCCAAAAAACTGAAATATTAAATGTGTATCTAAAGAAAATATTTGGCTTTTATTTCAGTGTCCAGTAGTGTTGATTTCAAAATTACTTAGTACTTAAATTGAATGAGTACTTAAATAGAATTTTCTTATTTTGTCCAATGCTGCAATGATCCTATATGTCTGGAAATAATTTTATCTACATATTTAAAAGTTCTGTGCCAAATTTTTTGTCAACTTTAGTGAAAATCTTCAGAGTGCTTAAAATAATCAGCATCACAGTAAGACATTTATGAAGAAATTGTTAAGATTAACAGTACTTAACCAGAGAAATTGATATATTGAAGTAAACAAATTTAGGAAAGAATGAATCATTTTAAATGTGACACATGAGCGTTTAGCAATGGTTCAGTGATATCACAATTAAACAGAATCAACTAAATTAGCTGAAACTTTCTGCAGGAGTTGTGTTCATTATGTACTGAATGGAGAAGATAGATTTTAATGATTTTGTTTTGCTTTGTTTTATTTTCCGGTGGGTTTTACTGCCTCTTCCATATAGCCCTTACAAACACATAAACAGAATCTGGGCTACCACAAAAATTATCAAAGCAATGCATAATCCAGTTTTAAGATAAAAGCACACTAAGGCCGAATATGCAGGATGATGCTGTGGCAAAATGCACTCCAGTGAAGAACCGAAAAAGTGATTATGAATTGTTTTGCAAGGACTTTTATGAAGCCTGTTATTTTTCAAGACAAAAGACTTGTTGTTAAAAAAACCCAAGCAAACAAAAAACCCCTTATGCCACAATTTTCCTTACATTTGAAAAAGTGCTACTTTCTATACTGTAATGAGAGCAGGTACCCTATTAGAACAGCATACTGCTGGTATGTGTTATGGCAGATACATTGAGAAATATTCTGTCATGAAACATTACCTCCCGATGAATGATAATCACTGTAAACAGTTGGGTGCTATTTGACTGGGTGGATGGTGGTCCCACCTAGCTGGCAGCCCATGAATGTGTTTTATCTCTTCTTGCCTTTCAAACCTTGCATGGAGTTAGAGAGAGAGTTGGAAGAAGCCTCAGAAAGTTATTAAGAAGGAGATGATGAATAGCGGACTATTAAATGATATTGCAACAAATAAAGCATAAATACAGGCCTTTATCATTGTCTGAGTTTATCTATGACAAGGAAGAGCTTTTTGAAGCTCTATTTAGGAACTAAAAAATGAACTACTTGACACATAAAGATAACAAGAGGCTTCATCCAGATTCTTGTTCTTTGGCCTGTTGAGACTGCACTGAAATATCCAGCTGAAATCTTGGTAGTGTCATAGGACGGTTTGAGTATAATTTTTCAGTATTTTCAACAGCACATAATAAATTGCATTTAAAAATTTTCTGCTTTGCTTACATTGAGAATTCTGAAAGAAAATTAGCTATTGTTTTTATTTCCAACAACTGAAAAATGGAACTAAAACACAAACATTCTGATTCTAACATCAATTTTTGGGAATAAAATTTTTACAGTTTTATGCAGCCTGACTATTTAGACAAAATGCTTCAAAGTGAAAAACATAATTATTAGATATGGTTCTCTTTATTTATTCCTCATTTGACTGCAACAATTCACATTATTTCCATCCTTGAACCAAAGTCATGGAGCAGATGGCATCTATTTATAGGGATCAGTGTGTTTATACTTCAAGACAGAGCTTTTCACTGTATATTCTTCAGATTATAGGGCTTTATGGGTGTGCTCTATGGACTGCATGATACTTAAGCAATCAACTTAGTCAAACTGCTAGTATCAGTTTTAGTGACTGTAAAATAATAATTCCAGCAGTTAAATCCAACATATTTAGCATGTAAAATGCATTGGTATCATATTTCTATGAAAAGTGAAAATCAGATTTCTCTCAGTATTTGTCATTGTGATTTTTGTTCTGGGGCTCTAATCAATGTCTTGTTTTGTTTGGATTTCTTTGTATTGAGAAATCTAATTTCAACACCTTCATCTTTTTTTCAAAAGTAACAATTTTATTTATGATTGACCTCTCATTTGCAACCAGTCTTCTTTACATTTATTGTGGGCACTTTTCATCACCATGTAGAATCATGGAGTCAAAAGATGGTTTGTGTTCGCAGTGACCTTAAAGATCGCCTAGGTCCAATCCTCTGCCACAAGTAAAGACACTACCCACTAGATCAGGTTACTTTGAGCCAAATCCAGACTTGCCCTGAACATTTCCAGGGATGGGGCATTCACATTTTCTTGGGGCAACTTGTTCCAGTGCCTCACCACCCTCTGAGTAAAGAATTTCTTTTTAACATCTCATCTAAATCTTTCGTCTTTTAGTCAAAAACTCTGTATGCTTGTCCTATGCTTGTCTCTGTAAAAAGATGCTTTTTTCTTAAATCTCTGTGGAGGTTTGGGTTGGCTCTCTGCCAAACCCAACTGCTGGCTACACAGATTCCCCCCTCCCAAGGAGAAGAAAAACTGTACTAAAAGAGAATTGTAGTAGAAGTATATATATGTATACATATATATACAATCAAACACTATGAATATAGAGAATAAGAACCCCAAACAACTCTAAAAGGGAAAAGGGGGAAAGGGAAATGGGACAAAAAAATTAGTAAAACCAACAACAGATACACACACTCGTAAACTCAGGGAAAAGCTTAATAAGTAACTAATACAATAAATTCTCACCAAAACTCAAAACTCCCTTTAAGAGAAGCAGGTCTCTCCCCTTTGCGCAGCTGGGATGACAGTTTCTCAGATAGGCCTCAGCTCATATAGATAAGAGCTAAGCCAACACAGAGACCTGATGTCCTCCAAGCACACGAAAGGAAGAGAGAGAGAGAGGAAACTTTCTTTTGTCTTTATATAACCCTGATTACGTGAAGGAAATGGTGTGAGGAACTTCCATAGTTATGACCTCGTTATCAGGGAAGGCCCAGACAAAAACCAAGACAACTAAACTACTACGGTCTCTTTTAAGTACTGGAAAGCCACAAGGATGTCTCCTCAAAGCCTTCTCTTCTCCAGAGTCAACAACCCTAACTCTCTCAGTCTGTCTTCCTAAGAGATGTGTTCCACCCTTCTGATCATCTCTGTGGCCTCACCTGAACCCACTTCCACAAGTCCAAGCCTTCCTTGTGTTGAGGAATTCAGAGCTGGATGCAGTGCTCCAGGTGAGGACTCACCAGAGAAGAGTGGAGGGGCAGAATCACCTGCCTCAGCACACTGGTCACGTTACTTTTGTTGTAGCCCAGGGTACAGTTCGCTGCCTGGGCTGCCAGTGCATGTTGTTAGCTCATGTCCAGCTTTTCATCCTCAAGAATCACCTTCTCTACAGGATTGCTTTCAGTGACTTCTTAGAAACATAGAATCATAGACTATCCCTCTGCTGGAAAGGAACCCACATGGATTATCAAAGTCCAACTCCTGGTCCTGAACAGGACAGTTCCAAGAATCCAAGTATATGCCTAAGAGCCTTGTCCAAACACTCCTTGAGCTCTCGCAGGCTTGGGGCCATGACCACTTCCCTGGTGAGTCTGTTCCAGTACCCAAACCACCCTCTGGGTGAAGCCCCTTTTCCTAATATCCAGTCCAAACTTCCCCTGATACAGGTTCATGCCTCTTCTCTTGTTGCTGGTCACCAGAGAGCAGAGATCAGTGCTGTCCCACCACTGTCCTCCATGAAGAAGCTGCAGACCATGGTGAGGTCCCCACTCAGTCTCCTTTCTCCAGGGTGAACAAGCCAGGTGATCTCAGCTGCTCCTCATATGGGCTCCCCTCTAGACACTTGCTCATCGTCATGTCCCTTCTTTGAACACTGTCTAATAGGCTTGCAGGACTTGAGGACTCAACATAACATAACATATATGTATAACATTATAAATCTATGTGAGTATTCTTTCTAAGGGAAGAATTCAGTTCATTGATTGATATGTTGGCAAAGATATTAAAGGGCACTGGTCCCAAGACAGAACTCTGAGGGCACCATTCATCTCTGGTCTCCACCTAGACATAGAGCCACTGACCACAACTCTCTGGTTGCATTCATCAAGCCAATTCCTTATCCACCGAATAATTCACTCTTCAAACCCATGTCTCTAATTTGGTGATAGGGGTGTCAAGTGGGACCATGTTGAAAACCTTCTGTAATTGTTTAAGTAGATTATATTAGTCAGTCTTTCCTTGTCTACTGTTGCAGTCACTCCACCATTAGAAAGACACCAGTTTGGTCAGGCAGGATTTACTGTTAGTAAAGCCTTTCTGGCTGCCTCCTTGTCTTGAATATCTTAGCATATCTTAGCAAATGTCCGTATCATATCTTCTAGGATGATCTGCTCCATGGTCTTCCTAGGCACAGAGGTGAGGCTAACAGGTCTTTAGTTCCCTGAGTCTTCCTTTCTCCCTTTTTTGAAAATAAGAACAATGCTTCCTTTTTTTTTAAGTCACCAGGGAGTTCACCTGACTGCCATGACTTTTCACATATCATGGAGACTGTCTTGGCAACAACATCAGCCAATTTCCTCAGTATCCTGGCATGCATCTTGTCGGACTCCATAGATTTGTGACTGTTCAGTTTCATCAAGAGGTCCTGAATGTCCTTCACTTACAGTGGGAAGGACTTTACTCCTTCAGCCTCCACTTGGAGTTTCAGGGACTTGAGAGACATGGAAAGCCTGACTGTCAGTGAAGACTGAGGTGAATAACTTGTTGAATAACTCAGCTGTCTCCATAGCCTTTGTCACCTGTTCTCCATTCTCATTTATTGGGATTGCAAGGGTGAGGCTTTACACTACCTTTCTTTACTGATTTATATACTTACAGAATACCTTTGTGTTATTCTTCACATGCCTTACAAAGTCCTGTTCCATTTGTGCCTCAGCTTTCCTGATCCCATCCCTACAGATCCTTACTGTATACCTGTACTTTTCCCAGGCCACATGTCCCTGCTTCACCTGGTTGTGCTTTTCCTTCTTGCCCCTCTGTGTGAGGAGAAGATCATTGCTCAGCCAGGGTGGTTTCTGCCCTTCCTTGTTTGATTTCCTACGCATTGTGATGAAGAACTCTTTTCTTAAATGGCCTTAAAATGTTACCAGCTCTGGTAGCTTCCCTATCCCTAAGGACAGTTTTCCAGGGGATCTCATCCACCAGTTCTTTAAACAACTGGAGATTTGTTCTTCTGAAGTCATATCCCCTTAAAAATTATCAGCAGAGAGTAGTTTAAGAAAAAGCTAAATATATATAAAGCATGTTTTTCTAATAGACATATATTGTGTTATATTTTACTTGGGGTATTTTCTGAGCCTACTGTTATAATAGGAAAGAAATTAATTTCTTTGCTGGTGGGCTCAATTAAGTGATTAACATACTATTTTAATATGACATATGCAAAATTGAAATCTGGTTCCGTTTAAAACAAATAGAATTAGAATTAATATCTAAGCTCTAGTACTGACACAAAAGTCTGTTTCTTTTACACAGAGAAAGAAAAAGAAAATTAGATGTGTGTAAAATACATAAAACATGAAACTTATTGGAGTGAGCCTTTGTCCATGGACAATTTTGTCAGTTATATTACCCTTTTCTTTCCTACAATCCACAAAGTAGTAAGAAAAGCTAAAGAGTACCAACAATAGTGTTCACAGAGATCTAAATGAAAGTCACGATATCTAGCAAATGATTGATGTTAAACTTTGGACATTTGTCTTACCTGTTGGTCTAAACTGCAACAATGAGTGATATGAATGCCCTAAAAAAAGCATTCTTACTCTTAAAAGTTGCATATTAACATATTCTATTTTTTAGATTTTGTCAATGATTAAATGATAAAAGCTTGCAGCTGATTCTTTTCATGGCCAAAACAGGCCTATTCATAAACTTTTAAAAATGACAATAAAAAAGGGAAATCCCATAAATTCTCATAAAAAAGTTCCACAAGAATTCTCGCTTTTAAATGATAAGCCTAGTCAATATCACAATACATTTTAATGTCGCATAAAACATTTCAACGCTAATGAATTTTCCATTAGTATCAGATATCTCTGTACACAGTACTCATACTACAACACTTTATGCCTTCTATGGAAGTGGATGAAATTCAGAGGGGAAACTGCATCAAAATGCACTTGATTCTTCAGGTCAGAATCCTGAGTGTTTTTTGAGGAGGTCCAGCTCATATAGATAATATGACTGGATTCATCTCCTCATTGTTTAGATCACCTTTAATATAAAGGGTCATGAAGACACATGAGGTCTCTCAGATCCTCAGATAAAATTGTGTCAGCCTACTCAATAGACATCTCTGCATATTTTCACATGCTTCCTACTATGATGATGGTTACAACTGTCACATTAGTAATGGTAACCATGATATATGATCATTCATCATTTGACTGTCTTCATTCCTTGTTTGTTTTTGGGCATTTTTGTTTTTTTGTTTTTTTGGTTTTTTTTTGCTAGCATGATCTGTTTTGGTAATTTTACCTGTAAAATGATTTATAAATATGTGTAGTTTTTAAAATGCAACTAATGACTCACAGCAACAGTAAATCTAAAAATAAATCTAATCTGTCTGTTCAGATTAATTAATTATTTTATTTATTTATTTATTTCAATTTCAGCATTCTAAGCACCAAAAAGTGGAAAAGCTAGAACTATATTTTGAAAATGAATATTTGAATTATTTTGTTTCAAATGAATATAGACATGCAAAAAGGCTTATCTGCACAGGTGGTTCATGTACAGGAAGCAGAATTATACACAGTTTGACAAAAGGTCACAAAGGAATAAATGCAATTCTTTTTGAACTTGACAATAATTTATTAGAGCTTTGCTTAATTCAAGTAACAAAATGACACACTAAAGTTTCAGAATTCTCTTTTGTATACATTCATTTCACCATCTTCACTCAGTCTGAGAACAAACTGCCTATAGTGAAAAAGAAGGAAGCCAGTGTTGAAAGACAGTTAGTTAATCCTTTGGGCAAAATTTTGAAGCGAAGTCACAGGACCATACAATTCACTGTATTTTCTATTTTTTTTTCTTCTGAAGCCCCAATAAGAAAATCTACATGTTCAATGGTTATTTTGCTCCAGACTGAAAGTCTTGTACTTTGATGTGGTAGTAACATATAAGGCTAATTCATTGCAAGGAAATTATTGTTTTTAATCCACAGGAATACTTACAGTTGACTTGCAAAGTGGGTTTTTTCATCCTAAAGTCACATAGGATTCCAGTAAGTAGTGGCAAGAAGAACCTCGCCATTGTCTTAGAAGCAAGTTTCAGAAATCTTTCTTTGATTGTTTGTATTGACTGTGTGCCAGCCAACATTGACTGGTTCCACAGTTGCTTGTGCTGGCTGATTCACTCACATATGCACAGGCTGAAGAACTGAGCTATATCATGTTTAAGTTTGGACACAGAACACAAAGCATGCATCCAGATTTTGAAGAACCTTCGACGTGTGTGTGAGGAGCTGTAAAGTTATAGACATTTATTATTACTCATGAAGAGATAAGTGCCATAGGGGTAATTTGATCATATAATATACTGTGAGCATTATAAAGTAAGACCTGTAGTATTTTTGGCTTGGTATACATAGGCTACTTCTATGTCACTCTGTAATTTGGCAAGTAAAGGTATTAGATCAAGAGTGCGTAGCCTCCATTCAAATTTCACTAATTTAACTAGCCACAGAAATGTCCTAAAAGCATCAGAGAGGTGGAACATTTGGGAATCCCAGCAGTCCCAAAAGCTCCTGCAGCAGTATTTCCTATATGGTCTGCATCGTATCTATCAACATAAGCACAGCTTTCAGGCCAGGGCAGCCCTGCTATAGGGAGCTTAGGACCATACTGTTTTTCCATTAAGACTGAGATGAAACCAGATGATAGCAATACATGAGAAGCTACTGAAGTGCATCGTGTAGGTTGTGAAACAGGACCAGTGTTACACTGGCTATCGGTGCTCAGGGGTTGGGCCACACCACAAAGTGCATGTGAACCTTGCAAATAAACTGAGGCTTATCTTGGCTTTTTACATTGCACCCACTGTAGAGAACACAGGTTCTTGCACAGATTCAATTAATTGGATGAAAAACTCAAGTTCAAAGGTAATTTTTGCTTGGCCATGCCAGGAAACTGTGCCAATATACTTTGAAAAATTGGCTTACTAGTTCTCAGAAGAGAAGCCAATGGTACACACCACCTACAATGCTGGGCAAAATGCCCATGGCACACTGATTCATGTCACAGCATTTTGTTGTCTGCCAGTTCTTAATTGATGTGACTATAACAGAACTTTTTCTGTACATTTATTATTTTCATGAAGCAGAGGTCATTCCATAGGAACCCTGTGAGTCTGTGCTGATAACATTTTCCTCTGACCAACTATTTTTTTTTGTTGTTTTCTATCTTTAAGACAACTCTTGATCTATATACTCCCATGACAATGTAACTATTTTTAAGAATCTTCAATAAGGAACTCTGTCAAAAGCAACTTTGGAATTAAAAGAGAATTGATGTTAGGTATGAAAATTGCCCATATTCCTTTTACCACTTCAATCACCTGTTGACCCTATAGACTCTCTGGAAGGTTTCCTACTTCTGAAGTGTTATTTCTGACCTATGACATTAAAATCATATATTTACATCATCAGAATTAAAGCTCCTCCCCTTCTCCTATTATGACATAATTCTACTTTTGAAGATTTGTATATTTTTTAATTAAAAACTTTAAACAATTCAGCTCTTTTAAGTTATTTTAAATAATTTCTGGTGGATAATATAAACTTATTTGATAATTAGCTTAACTAAACAGTATGGTGTTTCAACATGATGCTCCAAAGGGCCACGACAGACCTTGATAAAGAAAACGGCTTCTACATCCAATATTGTACTGATGGAAGCCTATTCAACCTAAGGTGACTGAAGGCCCACACTAAGAGCCTAAATCACCTTGTCCATGAGCTGCTTTTTGCTGATGATGCCACCCTCATTGCTCACACAGAGGCAGCTCTGCAGCGCTTAACATCCTGCTTTGCAGAGGCTGCTGAGCTCTTTGGGCTGGAAGTCAGCTTGAAGAAGACAGAAGTTGTCTATCAACTTGCACCTCAGGAAGTCTTCCATGATCCCCACATCAGCATAGGTGAATCAGAGCTTAAGTCAGTCCAGCAGTTCAGCTATCTGGGAAGCATCATTTCCTCAGACGGTAAGATTGACAAAGAGATAGACAACAGGTTAGCAAAGGNGGATTCATCTCCTCATTGTTTAGATCACCTTTAATATAAAGGGTCATGAAGACACATGAGGTCTCTCAGATCCTCAGATAAAATTGTGTCAGCCTACTCAATAGACATCTCTGCATATTTTCACATGCTTCCTACTATGATGATGGTTACAACTGTCACATTAGTAATGGTAACCATGATATATGATCATTCATCATTTGACTGTCTTCATTCCTTGTTTGTTTTTGGGCATTTTTGTTTTTTTGTTTTTTTGGTTTTTTTTTGCTAGCATGATCTGTTTTGGTAATTTTACCTGTAAAATGATTTATAAATATGTGTAGTTTTTAAAATGCAACTAATGACTCACAGCAACAGTAAATCTAAAAATAAATCTAATCTGTCTGTTCAGATTAATTAATTATTTTATTTATTTATTTATTTCAATTTCAGCATTCTAAGCACCAAAAAGTGGAAAAGCTAGAACTATATTTTGAAAATGAATATTTGAATTATTTTGTTTCAAATGAATATAGACATGCAAAAAGGCTTATCTGCACAGGTGGTTCATGTACAGGAAGCAGAATTATACACAGTTTGACAAAAGGTCACAAAGGAATAAATGCAATTCTTTTTGAACTTGACAATAATTTATTAGAGCTTTGCTTAATTCAAGTAACAAAATGACACACTAAAGTTTCAGAATTC
>VWZF01003295.1:61210-82062 GCA_013396755.1 Sclerurus mexicanus
AAAAAAAGAAAGCCTGCCTTGTTTTCAGGTGCAAGACTAAGACTCATCTAGAAATCTATATGAGCTGGAGGTTTTGAACTCTTGAAAAGTCAGAGCCTTCAGCTTTTTAAAAATGCAAATTTAAGGAAGGAAAAGTGGTCAGCTAACATATCCTTCAAAAACAAGACATGAGCAATGCATTTTATTTTTTTTCTGAGTCACTGTAGAAATGCAGAAGCCCCTCTTCAATCCTTTCTGCAGATTGAGTTCCTATTTATGACATGTTAGCATCAGTGTAAAGTCTGGGATGATTTCTCCAACAGAAAAAAAAAAGCTTGGGTTTGGTTTTTCCTACAACCCTTCAAAATTCACAGAGGGCATGACTTCTTTCCAGTAGGTACAGATAGGCCCTGGCAGCAGAAATGATTCACCTCATAGAATCAAGAAGTGAGTGACTCTGACTTTACATGTAGCATTTTTCAGCTACAGAGCTGAAAAACTCCTTTTAGTCAGTGTCAGAGAGGGAGGAAGCCTCCAAAAATCAGCACTGCAATCACAGTTTGTCTGAATTCTTGCAATGAAGCACCAACTTCTCCCTTTCTTAGAAACATTCCCTCTATTCTTTGTTTTCCTTTGTAATACCCAATTTTGTTTTGTTAATCTGGGCCCTCCCCTTTTTTTTGGTGCTTGAAGCTGTCACAGAACACACCTTCAATTTGTGCTTGCTCAGGCAGTTGTTGCACAGAGTTGTGGTAATCACCAGATTTCAGTGGTATGTCTGAAAAACACACCAAAATCACTGAAATCACAACAGTGTGAGATCTCTCACACCAGATTTCAAAATCTGCAAAAGGTCATTTGCTCTAAGTTTTTAACAATTCAGTAGTTTTAATGGTCTCTTACTTTACCTTAAGTTTACCCTCCTTGGTCCAGCCAAGAAGCAGAGATTTCCCTGCAAATCTGCCATCCTCCCCTCGATTCTCCAGCACCCCAGCACTTCCCAGAAAGACCCAGGGGCTGCTCACTGTGCAGCTATGAGAATGTCCAAGCAGCACAACATCCCACAAAGACAACTGTGAAGACAACTTCGATTTAAATTCATTGGTTGACTCATAATTGGGACGATTCACCCTGGAGTTCCCTGGATCACAGGGCAAACAGGCAAATAACCATGTGTTAGACCAGAACAGGGACTTTCCCCAACATCATGAAGGTTTGCATCACCATTCTTTTTTAGACCTCAGTTTTGAATTGTAAAAACCACAGTTTTTGAATTGTAAAAAACACAGTAATGACACTCATACTGGCCAGGTGTTGTGAAATACTTAAAAAAATATTAGCATTAGAAGTATCCACACAAGTTGGTTTTCATCTGTGATTTTGTCAAAGCTTCCAAAATGTTCTTAATTTTGCTTTAGCATTTAAGATGCTTATATTCTGCATGCTGGGAAGGGGCAGGGGGAAAGCAAACAGCCAAAAACAATAAAACTTTTACTGAAAGAAGTACTTTGTTAAGTTTCTGAAGCAAAAACCCACAAGTGTAAGTACCCCATGCCCCTCTTCTTCTTCTTCACCCTGCCCCACAGCTGCTCCCCTATCCCGTGTTACTGACACAGCTGCACTGTGACCTGGAGCACTTCCCTAAGATGACAGCCACAGGATTGGTTTTAGCTAAATTATATTTAACCTGGCTCAGCCCCAGTTCAGCTCATTGCCTTGGCTGTTTACATGAAAATGAACGTCCATGGATGGAGGGGACTATACAGCTCAAACCTCTGCTTCCAGCCAGAGAAATCATCATAAAACCACAACCTCAACATCAGACTTAATTGTGACAAAGTGAGTAATTGGACCAGACATTGACTGCACTAACCAAGTAACTCTGAGGAACCTACCTGGGCATAATGTATTAGTAACAGGCATTTTCTGTGTACCGCAATGAGCCTGTAAAGCAAAAAGCATAGAAGTAAAATTCTTTTCATTTCACAAGTGGAGAAACCATCACAGTATCAAATCAGAAGAGAGGTGCTGTTCTGACAAAAGATCAAAAGAGGCATACTGAAATGAAAATGACTGCAGATAACAAAAAATGCCCCCGACATCTGAATGAATATTTTATTAATTAAATTCTGTATTTATTCATGCTAGAGAGTTAAAGAAAAATTGCAATCTCTTTCAGATGCTTTAATAATTTGCTATTCAGAATTTCTTGAAATAAGTTAGTTTAGGGAACTATTCAAATAGTTTAATTGAAGAAGATATAGTTCAATGTACGTGATTAACCTGTAGCACTAAAATGCATTCTTCCTATTTGCTGTGCAAATGGTACTGAAGTACCTGTGTTTTGCTGTGCTGGACGTGTGGCTGACTGGCCTTAGCATCAGTGTGAACAGAAGGGGGTGGTGTTACCTTAGCTTGTGGAAGGCTCTGTACTTCCTAAGAACAGAACAAAAAAATTACCCCTAACTTCATTAGATCCACTGAGAGAAGAACAAGATACCTAGGAAGAGAAATGAACTGATATTGCTTACATTAAATGAGACTTCTAAAACACTTTATTGACATTTGATATGGCTTTTCCCACCCTCCTACTCAGCATTGTGACTTACAAAAGACTCAGAAAGTGCACAGAGATATTTAGAATACAGTTCTGCAGTGTTACTATACAATGCTCCAGTTTTCATGCTATTTTATTGTTGAAAATCCATTTTTTGCATAACAAGACAAGGTAGTCATAAATGATGCCTAATTTGGGATTAAGAAGACTCTTGTATTCCCAGTTTGCTGGAGTCAGGTGGGAAATGAGAGACGAGACAATATCCCACAACTGCAGAAGCGAGCTACAGGTGGCTACCCAGTGGTTATAGTAATGTCAAGTAATACCTCTGTTCCCAGGAAAAAACCTCTGGCGGAAGATTTTGATGAGGTAGTGGTAGCAAAGGGAGCCATGATGTGCTGTTGAGACCAAGCAGCTTAGTGGGAGCCTATACAAGAGGTCCAAATTAGAAATATTTTTAGCTTTTGGTTGCCTCTGTGTGTGTGTGTGTTCATGCATGTGCATAAGAGAGTAAAAAGCCTTCTGATTCATTGACAAAGTAGCAATTTGTCCTTGGGACTGGTTATTCAGTCAAAATGCCACACTGTATTTCATTAACATGACAATGCTTACATATGAAAAATTTGTTACTTAAATATACAGAAATTTTAATAAAAGGGACAAAGGTGTATGCGATAAACATATTCGGACACAAAATGTTACTTAAGTATTATATGTCAGTTGAGGAGAGTACATTTAAGAATGATACAAGAAACAAAACATCCACTGCTGTACTAACAGCTTTTTAGATTCTAGCTAGAATTGTTTATCTAAATATTGCTTTGAAACTTTATTTAAAAATTATGTTCTGCACCCAATTACGTTCAAATAGCATACAGATTGTCTTACAAAAACTTCCTCTGGGGAAGGAAAATTTTTTATAGTCATCATTTCTCAGAGAGCTTTACTTGTTTTATTTCTGTCTGCTTCACTGCTGATAATTTTGATTCACAAAAATGTCAAGTTTTTAAAAGGTTGTATTTTTTTCCCAAGGTGAAGCTAAGTGTTCCTAACATCAAGCAAAGTAGTCTGAGGAGAAGAGAGAGTTTTGAAAACAAGCATTTATGACTCTTTGAAACTGTGATAACCACTTGGAACCTAGGCAGCATATTGTCACTGACCTTTTCTTGTGAGCACTCATAATTGCAGAGATATTAATTAATTAAGTTTTACTAAAATGTTTTGAAGATGTAAGATTTAAGATAATGTAAGTATGACAAAATCTAATATAGTGTCTATTTATCTCTAGAACAGTCTTTTTAGGGTAGTAGGTATGCACAGCAAAAGGCTGCAAACTGTAGAAGTCACAGCAGCCGATGTAGGAAGGAAAAGATACGATCAGTATTATTTATCTATAGTCATCTTATTTTATGCAAACATGGCTTTCAGAGACATCAGTACCATACATACATTGATTTCTTTTTTTTCCCATTACAGTCTAAAAAGTGCTACATGCTGCCTGAAGGAATGTCCATCGACTTAAAAAAAAAGTATTCTTAAAGTACTTGGTTTGCAAGCTCAGTTGGTCTCATGTTGCTTGTCATAAAAATGTTAGGTTTGCTTGATACTGCAAGTTAACATGGCAAAATAGTACTGAAATCACAGTATTGGACGAGGTAATTACTTCAGTTTCTCTTATTCCCAGTTTAACAGTGAAATTAAGCATGTGCTTAATTTTAAGCACATGTGTAAATTTCATTGAAATCAGTAGGATTTAGGCACATATTTAAGTGCTTTGCTGAATTGGGGCCAGTAAAGAAATATGACTAATCTCATTAATAAAGGAAACAGGAGTTAGTCCAAGTTACTTAATCACAAACAGTCTGTTTATGGGGAAAGAGCTGTGCTTTTTACATCTTCATTGTTTTACATTTTAAAAAATGAATACAAGCCAGAAAGGGAAATTCAACTTTCTGTAGCATAATGATGCTATAATTTGTGCAGTAACACCTTCACGATGGTTCTTTTGTTTGTTTGTGCTACTGACATTTCCCACCCCCCAGTAAGTCTGTGCTCAGTTTGGCAGTCCATTTCAAAGTTAATCCTCACAGCTCCACATCAATGATTGAAGCAACATGAGTTGAGTGCTGGCTGAGGTTTTAGACCTCAGGGTTGGGTGTTTTTTCCTCCTTGCAGAATGTCTAAAGAAGAATTAAAGCAATTTTCTTAGATTTGCTATTCAAAACTGTTCAGCTACTCAGTTTGTGGGTTTTTTCCCTGTGGATTGCAATAATAATCTTGGTACATCCTACCTAATCTGCAGGTGAGCAGTTGTGATTTGGCCATATAAATCGGGTAATGTATTTTTTTTATGAATGTGAGTATAATTCTTAAAAAAAGTGAACATTACATAGAAACTCATATGCATAATTTCTTCGGAGTATGATTCAGAAGTTCCATCCTGTGGAAATTTCATCTATTAATGTTGAAAGGCTGCAGAAGAAAACATACAGGGAATGCAATTTCAACTAGTATATAGCTGCACTTTTGTTTGTTTGTTTTTGTTGTTATTGTGGTTTTTTGTTGCTTGTTTGTTTTGTTGAGGAAAAACCTGGTCAATATATAAACTATATAAATAAAGAAATAGATAAATAAAATATTAAATATAATAATAAAATATAAAATATAGAATAAAATATAGAATAAAAAGTAGAAGTTCAAATATCATAACTTATTACACACACACTCAATTGTACTCATTTTATGGGTGCAAAAATTCCCTCACAACCCAGTAAGATAAAGAAGAGGGAGAAAGCATAAGAAAAGAAAGGACATTGCCAAAGAATTCAAAAAAAAAGACAAGGAAAGGAAAATCTCAGCTAGTAGAAAATAATAACGTAAAGACAGAAGCAACATGTCCAACAGATATAAAACCAAGTTTCCTTTTAATCTCTTTTCTTGATCTAGTCTATAAATTTTATATGTCCTAAGGTTTACCAAGTAGGTTTATAGAAGTTGAAACTCAAATCAATTATTACTTTTAAAATGCTATTTCTTTGCTCTTACATTGCAAGCCTAGTTGAGAACTGAAGGCTGTTTGATTGCTTTTTAGCATGACCCTACACAGTTGTTTATATCCTGTAGGTAAAGGTAAAAGAGAGATAATTAATACAATAAATTGCCACAGCTAATTTTTTCCCATCTATGGAGTTAATTAAAAATCTAATTTGTGCTGGGATGCTAGCTGCCCATTTTAATTTTTGATCTGCCTGGGGTTACTGTTATAGGGTGGGATGCTGGGATGTAATTGAACAGGTTTTCTGCAGCTTTTATGTTTACTAGCCCTTCTAAGAGGAGTCCTAGAGAATGAAGCATGAGGTTGTTAAGTAGGCTAGCACAGTGAGTCTTGAGTCTTTGGTAAACACCTGTTTCTCTGGTGTGGCTTACATGTGTGATTTTGCCTGAATTAATTGTAGTGCTGCTCATGGCACAAAAATTAACTGGCTGCTAGCATTTCTGTGGCAAGCATCCAGTTTCAGAAATCTATAAATTAGGTGTAAAATTTCTCTGAACTGATATGCTCAGATTTATTTATTGAAAACATTGCCCTGCTTAAAAAGAAATTGGCTTAAGCTTTGAATTCCAACTGATATTCAAGAAGTTATGTTTGATGTGTATTCAAATTGAGGGATAATTTACACCTTTTTGTGCACCTTATGTATCTTTCCACAGCTTTCCACATAACTAAGTGGAGACAGGATAACTTGAAAATCCATATGCAGAAATTACATGAAGAGTAACAGGGGAACAACTTCTATTCTGGGCAGGCAGGCTCCAATGACAGAAACTTGAAACTGGTGATGAATAATCTGAATCAATTTTAACATTTGGTCATTTCTCTGACTTAAAATTTAAGACTGGGAATATTGCCATCAGTGTAACTGTATAGCAGATGAGAGAGAGGCTAATAAGAAAGGCTTCAAGAAATACCTCCTGTCAGTTCTTAAGTCTGTCTTATGTCTCTTATAGAAGAATTTTCTAGACAAGGAGATGAGGAGAATTTCTTACCTGCAGGTATGATGACAATGCATACAAAGATTGCCTGAGTCACAATACTCTAGCACAGTGTGTGACTGTGTAGGGACACTATAGTCCTCATTCTGTCCGAACACAAAAAAATATTAGGAAGTCTGGTGTGGTAGAAGCACAAGCCCCAGCTCTAGATAGCTCTGCAGTGTAAATTGCAAAGCCTGTGAAGCTTTTCTTAAATAAAGATTACTGGGCTAAAAAATTCTCTAACTCCCTGTTAGTCAGCTGTTTAGGTGTAAGAGCCATCTGATCAATACTTACTTTGTGTTACTTTGTGACTAAATGATCACAATGGTTTGTTTAACAGGGAAATATTTTAACCTCTGGTTTTCATTCTTGTCCAGATAGTAACCAAATAGCAACTGTCAACAAACAGTGAATTCATAACCTTCAACAGCAACCAGCAAAAGAAAGGTTTTCTGATAGGTATTTGTATCATAAATGAAAGTACAACTTGAGTTGTGAAAACAAGGGTAGATTGATTGAGCACACTCCACTGTAAATTCATCTATTTGCCACCAAAAACTAACTAGGGATATTTTAAGGATCCAGTTCACGCACCAGGACAAGTGATTCACAGTAGAAGGTAACTCACAGTAGTGCATAATGAGGAAGTTGTGAAGTTACTTTCCAAAGATAGAGGTTAAAAAAACCCAAACACCACCCCCCTCAAAAAAAAAACCAACCAAAAACCCACCAAACAAAAACCCCGAAACAGACAAACAAGCACGTAAGACAAAAAAACTCCTCACTTTCCTGAAATTTCTGAACAATTTGTGCATCAATAGAAAGATTTAATTAGGTCTAATCATCTGTGTTCTACTCAGAACTTAAAGAAAGAATGGAAAGAAAAAGAAGAGTCGCAATCAGTATATAAAAGATAGCAGGCATTTAAGTTTCTATTCACTGTTGAACTGACTTCTGAGATGTGGATTAGTTTAAATACTTCTACAGAAGTTCAGGAAGACATTTGCCTTAAAACAATGCATTGTATTCTCAGCTGCTGATGCAGGAGTGTGTGATGTTTAGCCTTCCTTTTTTTCTTAGCGTAAATGGTTACAGAGATTAAATAGTAGTTCATAGCTTCTGTTTTCAAGCTATTGTTACATCTATGAGTGATTTTGGGTTTTGCAGTCTTTATAGCCCAGATGGATGGTACAGTATGATTGGAATTGGCCTTGATGAAACAATAAAACAGTGGGGGTTTTTCAACAAACACTAACATGGGCTCTTGTTTCCTCTCAGTCTTCCTAACTTGGCACATGGGCCCCTCTGCGGCAAAAGCAGTGGTGCTGTCAAACAGTCTACAGGTTTGAAAATAATGCTACTGGCTCAGCTTTATTCGCTCTTTAAACAAATACTGTGTGAACAGCTGAAAGTTTGGAAGGCCAGTTCCCCATGGTTCTCTCCTTTGATTGATGTTCTGGTGTCTAATCTAAGTTTTGACCTCAAGCTGCAGGATCTCCCTCAGTAGGGACTAATTTGTGTCCTTTTCTTCTAATTAGCTATCCATTTTTATGAAAGCAGTATCACTGTTTTTGTCATAATTGAATGAAATTGGAAAATATATTCCAGTATTAATGATTTTGCATATGCAGCTTCCTTGCATTCATTTGCTACAATTGTCACTTTTTAACACAATTGTTCTGGAAACTGAATAGCTCTGTTCCAAACCTCCCAAAGATAAGACATGAATTTAAGTTACAAGTGATAGCAAAGAAAAGATTAGTGAAATGAGATATAACAAGAGAAGCAGGAGCAGATTAATGCCTCCTGTTTGTTCTTTTAAGTGATTTTTTCTATTATTTTTCTTTAATTTTTGAGCAAAGGAGGAAAATGGCAAAGGATTATGCAACAAAATTTTGCATGTAGTGATTTAACTCTTCTGTTTACCAGAAAAAGAAACACAGCAAAGGAAAACAAAACTTTTTTCTCCCTTTTCCAGAGACTAAAAAGGTGAAAATTCCCAGAATTCATGTTGATTCCTCTCATGCTTCCCTAATGATTGTTTTCTTGAGAGACAGACTCATCCAAAGGCATGTCAGGGTCCTCTGTCAATATGGGTAGATTAGATTTTGAAAGTGTTTATTTTGACAAGATTTTGACTAGATTTTGTTTATATTCTTAGCCTCTGGAAATCGTTACAGCCCAGGAGCTCAGCACCCAGGCAGATGAACTCATATTATTAGTTATTAAATTTCAAGCATACGCATATACTCTATAGTATGTTACACTGTTGTCTCTCCAGGGCACGTCTGTTTTGTTATAAGCCTGAAGGGGAATAATACACAATGCCATGTCACATTTCTTCCATCTAATCTAATACAGAGCTAGAATTAGTCCTCCTGTTCTTAGTGCAAAGGAAGCATCCAGTGAATAGACTGTGCGAGTCTTTGTACTTAGAGATCCACCCAACTGTTAATGAACACATCTAAATTCTTAGGACTTCAAGATAAGAGCATTTTCCCTCCTCACGGTTATGAGTTCAATCTTTCTACTCCCATGAGATAGACAGCCCCTTAAACTGGCAGAAATTCTGGGAAACTGGCATTTCTTTCAAATTATCTATTTTCCTGCTGTGAAGAACCCCAAACAAGAATTTTACCTTATAGTTGGGATCAATTTCCCAAGACAATGTGTCTTTTTACCACATTTCCTTCTCCATTTGACACTATTTCTGGTCCAAGATTCTGTTCTGAAATATATTTACCTTTCAAAGTAATTTATTAATAAATGTTTCCTAACATCAAGAATTATTAATTTCTTAGTATCATGGACACATGCATCTATAGATCACATGATTGAGAAATTTAATCCCATTATTTTAATCTTAGCTGGCAAATATAAACAACAAAAAATCCCACAGACTCCAGTGCTTCCAGACTGGCAGAAGTACAGGTATCAAATATTACATACATAATGAATTTGAAAAATGGCAATAATTTTCATGTGATCTATGCATGAACTTTCAAGTGAAATGTACATTCATACTCACAAATATTTTTTTTAATTTAATCAACAGAAGCAATATTGCTGAAGTTTTTTCACAAACTTTTTTGAAAGCTGTTGCACTATTTATTAAACAAGAGACTTGAGGTCTGTTCTTCTTGCACCCTACTTTGTCTGTCAAATATTATGAAATATGATTGGACTGATTTTCCATCAATGTGCTTATAAGTAAAGTGTCCTTGACAAAGTCATAAATGACACTGTAGGTGGCAGTTGTGCTTTTTGTCTCTAACCTAAGTCTGTTTTTCAGACTGCATATCAAGAAAATCAGAGCCATGCAGCATTACAGCCCAGCTGTTACCTTCTGTGCTGTGTAGGACTTTTAGGGACATAATGGCCATATGGACATTCTTTGGCCAAACATTGTACAGCAATGGAAGTGAAGCAACATTTGTTTTGATCTGGGAAGTATCCATTGACAGACTGCAGACAGTTCAGATAGTAAGTCAGAAACTATCAACACAAATGAAAGGAAATCATAGACGGAGGAAGAAGCTAATATTTCATCTTCAAAAAGTGATAAACATTCCCACGTGAAAAAGACTTTTATTCAGCTAATGAATAATTAGGATATTCAAAACAATGATGTCTTGTTAGGCAGTTAAGATGACTGTCAACAGTTGTGTTAAGATGACTTCCCATTTAGATCACAGTCATAAGAAGTCCAATAAATTATTTTCTGCTAACCCATATAATACATCTGCTAGAAATATGAAAGGGGGAAAACCAGATCATAGCAAGAAAATTGATATTGTGAAGTCTAACTTTTTTTAGCTATTGGAACTTATTTAATTAAAACATGTCTTGAACACAAGAAATCACAGTGTGACTGTCACTGAGAGAGTGTGCAAGCTGGCATACTCTGATTGCTATTATTCTTTGTTTCCAAAAATATCTGACCCAGACATCCATTTTAGGCTGAATACACAGCATTTTTCCCTTTCCAAGACAAATATCTGTTTATATTTGTACAGCATAAATACATGTATATTATATTTTGATTTATGCACATAAAATGCCTGGGTTTGAAAAAATTCAAACCAGCATAATTGAACATCATTTATAGTATAAGGAAGCACCATAACTAATAATGCAAATGTAACTATTCAGGGAGCTTAAATGCTCAGGGGTCCACTCGGAGCAATTTAAACACAATATCATACTACAGTGAAGTCCAGCCACTGGTGGGCTGGCTGGTTTGTTCCATTTCAACCACAAATCAGGAATGGAAAAGTCTCCTAGTTAGAGGGGTGTGTTCAAACATTTTGAAGAACCATAGACTATCTCCAGCCAGTGATGTTGAGAAATGTGGGAAGTGAAGAGGGAGAGCAAAGGAGTTCTGCACCCACAGAATTTTAGAAAGTGAAGCAAAGCACAGCAAGCAACAAAGAAAGCTAGAGGTAAATGTGAAGTAATTGCCTGAAGCTCTGGAACATGGCCAAACATCTGGTAGCAGCAATGTCATAAAAGGCAGTGAGGCACATGTTGAGTTATTTTACTGAACCAGGGAGGGAAAATTCTCTTTGCTGAAGAACATCTCAAGAAATACTTTTCTTTTTTCCTTAGCTTTTTTTCTTTTTTTTTAAATCAGAAAAGTCTTATATTTGTCCTACACCAAGAATATGTATGTTAGGGGGAAAAAAAGAGTCTCATGTTAACAAATCTAGGTTATTCTTTTTTATCTCTACAGCACTTCAGAATAAGACTGATAGATATTTAAACAAGACCTTATTATTTAATTTTTACATTGTCTTTAGACTAGTCTGAAGGTGTCAGAAATATGAGCCACCTTTGATTTCACTTTAATTGCTAATTTTGGTAACCAGGATGAACATCTTAAAATGAGATTATCCTTTTATTCAGAGAAGCCCAGCAGCTAAGAGGTTAATCTGTTAAAACTGTTAATACTGTCCGTATACATAATCAGTTGTGTAAATGAGCACTGTTGCAATTCCATTTTATGAAATCAAAATTGTGACTAAGGTGACCTGAATAATCCTTGAGAATAACAGCTTTAAAGAGAGAGATGCGTTTGTAATAAAATGCTCATTATCAGCTTCCACCCGTTGGGTAACCTGCTTTTACCCTCCGACCCAGTGGTCTGTCAAGCTGAGATGTCTTTGAGAAGTAATGCTTCTGGAAATGACATATCAGAGCCAGTGAATCTGTCTGGCCACTGCTGAAATGTCATTTCTGGATCCTGTTCCTGAAGCAGCCACAGTCCCAGGAAAAGCAATTGACAGATGTTCAAAGAGAAAGATGATGGTGGGGATGGTGGAAAGCTTCTGTACCTGTAGGTGAACAGATATAAAGGAAAATTCCTGAGTGCCAAGGTGTTCATCTATTTAAAAGGACAATTATTATCTTTTGCCATGAAATGACAATTGCTACATTATATAACTTTGTGTCTGCCTGAAATTTGTGCATATTCCTTGAGCGTGGGCTCTGCTGGAAGGATGATAGTCATTCTTATCAAGGATTTCTCTTACATTTAGTTCCTTCAAAGGAGTTCAGTTCAGTGTTTCATGGTTCCTGGCCATTAAAGCACCATTTTCATTGGTACCATCTTTGGTTCTGATTTTGAAGAAAGTGAAGCTTCTGTGATCATGGTGTGTGTCTCTCTTAGTTATCATTTTTCTATCTTCAACAACTTTGACAGCTGAATAAGAATTTTAAAAATAAAAATGTTTATGTAAGTTTCCCTATACAAGAGAGTAAGAAGGAAAGTAAAAGTATAAACTACCCAAGGCCATCTTGTCAACTCCTTTCTATGGATATAAGAGAAACTACATGCAAGAGGTACCTTGTGAATACTCTAATTAGGGGAAAAGCCTTAATCAGAACTTTCAAATAGAAGAGATAAACCTTAGAAAATGAGGCATTACTAGCTCTAGTTCATGTTTAACATATCTGATGGAGATAAGACTCACAGCTTACGCAAGGAAGAACATAGATCTAGCCAACCTCTTAGGGCTCTCTATGGAAAACTTCCTGTTCTTCTCTGTGGTCATATGATAAACTGTGCACATCCATGATTTACAAGGATGAATGGATCACATGATTACCCAATTTCAACTACCATAACTGTTTGGACTCAAAACAAAAACTTACAGAAACTCTTTAACATAGAGAAGCATTAGCTGCAGTTTTGGATTTCAGGTAAATACTTGGACTGTTTTTGAATCCAAATTAAATTTTACAACAGGGTTTAAAATTTTGAAAGTATAATTCAAGTTGATGGGTTAACTCATAGTCTCTCCTATAAGCCTAGGGTTGAGTCTGTAGGAAACCTACTCTTAAAAGATATGTGAGAGCCCTTGCAATACAGACAGGAACTTACTGGGATTTTTCAAAAAGGATAATGTGCGTGACACTCTTTGTGAAAATGTTTTAAGACAAAAATTGTGACAGGGTCTAAGAGATGTGAACAGCCTTTAAAAGTAATTGTATTCACTATAGTAAAATGGAAAAATGATAATAAAAAGTTAAGTAACTTCATCCATTATTAAATGGTCTTTCCTAGAAAAATGCTCATGTTTCAGGGTGGTGTGAGTTCAAGGGAATAAATGCTGTCTCATAAAATTCACTGAATTCATGTGAAATTTAAAGTTCACTATTCTCCTTCTTTCTCAGTTCACCTTTTCCTTCTTGTCACACATTTTGGTGCAAAGTGAGAGACAACACAATCACTTATTTTTCATTTTTCCAAATATTAGAAAAGAAAATATGTTCAGGTCTAGAAAGTGCTTCCTGGTAGAGGAGCAAAAAATTACAGGAAACCACTCTAAAGACATAATAACATTTTTAAATACAATGTGTGAATTAGGAAAGAAAAGTGTCTGAAAGATAAAATACTTTTGGAATTGGGCACTTTAAATTGTTAAGAAAAGCAAAACTAGAATTAAATCAGGACATTGCAAGCATATAGTGTGTCACATATTTAATCTACTTATTTATTTTTTACAATCTATCTAAATAAAACCATACCTATAACTAAAAATTAGTTTTATTTCAGCTCGGGCACTGCCACACACAGACATCCAGTGAGTCTCTGTATGCCAGTGCTGTATCTACAACTTTATACCATTTGAAATAAATTACACCTTAAATTTGAAGGCAATTTTAGGTAGTTTGGTGTGCAGCACAGGTCCCATTTTTGATATTTAGCAAGCCTGAGATCTTTCTAAGTTATGAAGTCTGCATGTCTACAAACTAGTACGGATGTGTTTGTGTTTATTACCTTTTCCCATACATGCCTTGAAATTACTAAATTACAGGTATTTTACATATGTTTTCTGGTAAAGGACAGATACCGTCTGTTAGTATAATTTATCTTGGAACACCCTGTTTTACAAAATTACAGAAAAGCACAGCAATTTGCTCTTTTTTTTTCTTTTCTTTTTTTTTCTTTTTTTCCCCTTTTTTTTTTTTTTAATTTCTAAGATTATGGCAAAATTATCAAAGCCCAGAAGATGCCTTCTAGCTAAGAATTTAGCCATGTAATAAACACTTTTCATCAAAGCACTGAGTTTGTGGAAATAGAGTACAATTGTGGATTCCAAATTTTGATAATGTTCCATACTTATTAGCTATTTTGTCTTTTGTATTTTGACCTAATTCAGCCAGCAAACACATCAACCTTTATGTAAGATTAGATACACATAGATACACATACTGCAGCCCAGATCAGATTAGCTGCAATCAAGGTAATTATGTTGAACAAAATTGTTCATCTGTGCTTTGCAGCTGCCATTTGTATCTAGTGTTTGATCCCAAGTGACTGAGTTGTAAATATGTTCTTCCTTAATCCTGGATAACTTAGGTTTTATTTTCATACATAATCACTTCTTTAAAACTCAAGACTGAGATTACAGCATATTTAGTTTTGCAGTTAAATTAACTCATATTTTCTTTCAATGTTTTCCCTTGGTATAATCCAAAATTCTTTAATGGACACCACCTGCAACTGAGGTTCCCAGAATCTGAGGCAGTCATCTAGACTACCTGGTCTCCTTCACCTCTGCCAGTTACCAGAAGACACTCCCTCAGCCAATCATCATGTTTCTTCTGTAGTTAAAATTAGGCTATGAACATATTCACAGCACTAAATACCACACAGCAGCAAAACCAGTGGCCTTCCTGTGATTTGCTTCTACTATCTTACAATCTAGACATAAGAAGGCAGTATGAATTCTCATAAGCTCCAGTAGCTGTGGTTAAAGAACACTAAATAAACTTAAAAAAACAAAACCAAACCAGCCTTCCTCCCAAAAAAAACCAACTCTGGAGAATTTCAGTTCAAAATCATTGGTAAAGCTCTCACCTAGTTTTGCAAATATTTAAAGAGTTTGGGCTTATGGTTGTGGTTATACCAGAATTTGGGTAGAGCCCTTCCCAAATCTTCATTCTCAAAGCCTAGCTGTGATGATGACAATGATGATGATAATCATAACTTTTGATTATGGTGACATCTGAGTTCTGGCAGCTGCCACTCTTCATCATATTGAAACAAAGTTGCTATCAATCCAGACAAAGCAACAGTCTGGAAGACAAGAAAGATAAATGCTAATTATGCCTAGGATTTCAACTCTTAGCATCTTCTTTGAGAATTATTATTATTATTAATATCTGTCCAGCTTAACTTCATAAAGCATTACTCTTTCACAAGCTGTAAAATAAATTTCATATTTTTGTAAGATAAAGAGTTGCATTTTTTAAGTGGACAAAGGAAGACTTTTTCAGTTGTATTGAAAAGATGCAGTCCTACATCTCATCTCTCATAAAATAAAAAAAGTTTTTAAAGGCAATGGCCTTATATTTGTGAGCTATTTTCTTTTATGATAAGTAAAACAAGGGAAATTACCATTTAGTATATAGAACTCAGTTATCATGTTTCTAGACACAAAAGATAGTGCTGGATCAATAAATAGATTTTTTTCAAAACTTTTGAGATTCATCATTTGAGGTTCACCAGTCTTTGTACAGAGCCAAAAAACAGCTTTCATGCTGTTATTTATGGTAGTTAATGGTAGTTTCGGTAGTTTTTTCCAAGAAGGAAAAAAATATCACCTTCAAGAGAAAGCTGGATTTGAACTCCAGATTCCAGGTAAGAAAGAACTCAATATACCCAAACATTATCTTGTAAGTGTTGTAAAGTCCTTTGCAAAAGGAAGAGAAAAAAAAAAAAAGATTAGGAAGTACTAAATGAGAAACTCATTGTTAAACCTATTATCTACAAGCTTCTGTCTCTGTGTATGTGAAAGAGGCCATAAAGTCTGGAGCAATCTCTAACAAGTATGTGGAGGATTTGCCTAGTTCTGCTTTTCCTTTGAAAATCCCATGGTTTCTGCTTTTCCCTGGAGAAAATGAGCTATGTATAAATCCACACAGCCACTCACCATAGTAGAGAGTTTTCTCCTCTAGGTCTTTTTTATGAGTAAATATAATCATATCTAGAATTCCTGTTCAGGTGCCCCAAGACTGGAATTCCTTGCTTGCAACTGTGCAAAAAGCAATAGGTATATATGTCTATACATATATATACACACATAGGTTTATATATATATGTATGTAAAGAAATATATATATGTATACATATATATGTAAAGAAACAGTTTTTATAGTTGGCTACTAATTTACTACCCACTAACCCATAACATATGTATCTTTTATTGATTTTGTTAAAGAGGTTTGGTGTGGAAGGAAAGCTGGATTGCAGTTTTGCACTATTAATCCATTCACAGTAGAGTTGTTTATACAACATTTTCCTGTACTTGGGTTCTGTCTGCTTGGTTTAAATGAAGTTACTCAGTGTAGACTGCACAACCTCTATGTTTTTACTGTCTTTGTGCTTTTTATTGGCTTGTTAGACTGTAGGCATTGATCTCATTAATGGAAGTAGGTTATTCTTGGTCTCCTTGTAAAGATCGTTACGTATTGGAAATACCACCTTTTTGCCATTGTACAGGACTTACTCTCCTTCCTACTAGTGGTTGTGCCATGTTTGACATCAGCTTACTCAAATAAACCTTTTCTTGGGCTTTGGTACTAGGTAGCACAGAGCTCAGCATAGACTATTTCCCAAGACTGTTGGGCAGCCTTTGGAGCAGACATTCAAGTAACATTAACTATAGTCACTTATTTAAAGACAGTACAAGTTTCTCCACAATATACAGAATGACTGAGATCCCTGTGGAGGTATCAATGATCTATTATGCAACCTTGGATAAGTTCTATAATGCTTCCATCTGTTTTCCTATCTGTCCTCCTTGAATTGTTATTAGAATTAGCCAGGAAATGTTACATACTTCCTTAGAAAGTTTTGGATCATTTTAAAAGTTGCCATTTTGTGATAATTAAAAAATTAAAATTAAATTCAAAATTTCTTCAGTTCTAATAAATTTCTGAACAAAATCCTTCTGTGGCTTTTTCTGCATTATGCAATGAAGAGAACTCTGCACTAGTATGGTAAGTGCTAATTTTCTATCATGAAATATGTAAGGGGCCAAATAATCAAGGTGATATCTAAGGAATTTAAATATACACTATAGTAACTTATGAACACTATTAATTATGAAATTATGAACAAATTAATGTATTCAAAGGTTTCGGCAGCTCTAGAAGTTGCTTCCTATATAATTAGACAAGGGAAAGGGTCTGTGTAATATTAAAAGAATCTTATAAATTACTTAGAACTAAATAAAACACTAAAAATAGTGCAAAGTTTTATGTATATAAGGCTTCAGCAGATGATAAAACAGTCCGGGCCTAAGCTCTTTTCCCCTCATCCCAGTGAATTAAGTATGTGGTGGCAGGAAATTTAAAACCTTTCTCACATGGGAAATATTTAGAAAATAAATATAGAGAGCTGTATTTCTAATGGCAAATTATATGCATTTTGCCAAGTTTCCTCCATGATTTGATAACTCTTACTGTAGCTGTCTCTGTAAATATGACAATAAATTTTTAAATCTCCAGAGAACTGGTAAATACAAGCAGATGCACTTAACTGCTGGGGAGCAACAAAAGTCAGCCTGCAGGAAACTGTGGCACTAATGTAGGTCTTGATTAATCTCTAATTACACTTTTGTCATCTTAGCAGGGAGACAAAACTATAGCAGTTCCTAAATAGGCAGGCAGCATTTTGGCACCTAGCAACCAGCAGTTCTTTCATATTAGCTGCAGTGGACTCTGTGCTGTTACATGGAAGGTTGTTATGGATCACTGCTCTATTATTTATAGAGCAGCATTTACAGAGGCCTTCACAACAGTATATAAATTAGCAGCTTAACAGGCCATCACTAACTAAAAACATGGCATGAGCTGAAGCATCAAGTATGAAATTAAAATGTGACTTGGAGATAATAATGTTTGTAACACACATAGGAAGGAATGTCGATTTATTTTCCTGTTAACCATTTCACAGGCAGATTACAGTATAGTCTAAGAATATTCATGTGGCTGCATGTGTGCCTGTCTCCCTCATTTCTCATATGCACATAATGAACATGTATGTGAATAAATAAACACATTATTATGTGTGATAAATATTTTATTTTATTTCAAATGTGGGCTTTTTTAAAGATTAGTGTAAAAACTTGCCTATGTTTTTTCAGAGTAGGCTAATATAGCACAGAGGTGCATGAGCAAAAACATTGCTAAAAGGGATCTGCTAATTGGACAGTAGGCTGCAGCACCTTCATGAAATGGCTTTATTATTTATCAATCACGTAAATAACACTAACTTTCTTCCATCTCCTGTTCTTTGGTAACTTGTCAGTAAGAAGACCAGCTCCAAGGAAAGACCTCACACCTCTGTTTAGTGTCATTGAGAGAAAAGATTCAAAAGTGAATGACTGATGGCTAGATGTAGTTGATTTCTTATTTAATCAACTAAAGAAAAATATGAATTAATTCTTATATATTAGGGATTCTGGAATAAGAGAAGAGGTTTATTAACCATGGGAAAACATAAGCAGAAGAACTTTAAGAACATGAAGCTTTCATTTGCAGTCCTTCCTTAATTAAATAAATGCTTGGCAATAAAAGAGAGTTCTGACCTAAATCATGGTGGTTTTTGATACTTCTGCTGAACTGGGTGCCATTTTGCTTTCCCCTTCTCAAATGTACCATCAGAGAAAGTTCCTGTACAGTAGGAAAGAACTCACAGCCTGTGCAGACACAGCAGATGATGGAGAGGAAAGAACCCAGCTGCATTCACTCCCTGTGTTCACACAGCTAGCTGGTAACAGAGTCAGAGAAGGAAGGCTGCATTGGGCACTTCTATCCACACAAATCAATAGCAAAATTGCTCTTATCTTCAATATAGGAGGAAATTGTTTTCAGTTCTGTATCAAAGAACCCACTACTAGGTATGCTGTACCAAGCTAACTTTCTTGACTATCCCCTTAGTTACTGGATATTTATAGAGATTTTTTTTTAAAGCTTAGGAGTTAAACATGATATACCTTCCTTTTTTCAGGTAATGGTATTTTCTTTTCAGTTTCTAGCTTACAAAGTCATTCCACTCTCAAAGTTAGCCTATAAATGGCATGTAGAGATTATCCAGCAATGTGTTTTGTGTATATAATCCAAAGGTCCAGCGAAACATCACACAGTATACTCATGGTATAAATAAATTAATTACTGAAAATTGGAGCTCAAAACTGCTCTGAATGCCTCAAATTACTGCACCATAGAGCTTCTCCCAGCTGGCTAGGCTGCCCATAATAAGCACCACAGAACTGAAAATCAAGGACTTAGTGCAAGGAGATAACTTTGTGCCTCTAATAAAATGTTTTCTGGTTTAAGCTGAAAACAAAACAAATCAACCAATCAAACAAAACCCGCAACCAAATAAACCACACAAACAAAAAGCCACAAAAGACAGTAGATAATCTGCCCCTAATTTTCTTTCTCCTGACCAGCTTTATGAGGGATGCTAGTGCTGGTTCTCCACCAGGGACATTCAGAGCTGTAGCTTGGTCCTCTGAAACCTTTACTGCTTGATGACAGATGTGGGACTTAACACAGATGATAAGTCACACTATATATATAATATATGTTTGGGCTATTTAAAGGCAGACTAGGAAGTTAGAAACCAAAGCAAGCCACTTCTGAGAGAAATTTGCATTGCTTTCTCCTAGATTTTCATGGGTGAAAGTGTCAAATAGTAGATTATTCTGGTGTTTTGGTTGTTTTGCTTTTCCGGTTGTTTTTTTTTGTATAAAAATAGCTGGTGTATTAGATAAAGCAAGAACATAAGGCTGGTGAAAATAATTTCTTCCAAAATCTCCTATCTATTGAAGCTATTGTCAGGCTATCATCAAGCTATTGTACATCAAGCTATTGTCATCATAATGCTACAAGATGACTTAATTGGCTAATTGATTTCTATGATGATGCTCATAGCTGGGGTCTGAGATACATTTGGGACAAGAATTATGAACTGGTTTGGCACCAAGAGGCTAATCAATTGTTCTCACTGGCTACTCTGGTGGCTACCAGTGTTTCAATAGGAAAAGAAAATCTGTTTGAAAAGTGTGGATCCTGTAGCTGGAGCTCTGTGCCATCACATTTGCTAGTTAAGTCATTTGCAAGAGCATGTAAGAGAGTTCTGCTTAGACACACATTTCCCCAGCTTTTGTCTGACTGTGGGTTTTGGTTTATGGTGCTATTAATTGTTGCTATTGGGAAAGAAATTACTTTTACCAATGAGCATATAATCCAATTGACTATGAATTTCTAACTTCATTTTTTGGGCTTCAAGTCACAAGTGTTTTCAAGCTGAGTATCTGCACTAAGAAAAGTTCCTCTGCAAATATGCCTTGCAATTCAAAAAACTATAATATGTAACCAGAGTAAGAACAACAAAAGAAAAATATTGAATGCTGTGAACTCACAGTAATTTTTCTTACTACATGATTTTGCAGCTGCACATAATGTTCTTATTACATTTTAATTATTCATTTCCATATCTTAATATGTTTGATTTTTTAAAGTACTATTGTTATCCATGATGATTTATGATTTCATAAGTTTATTTTGAAAAATAAAAGAAAATAAACAAAAAAGCCTGAATGAAGTTTACAGCTTAAACCCATACATATTTCTAATATCATATCTTCATTCTTATCTCCATGTTAAATTATCCATAAATTGACTAAGCAAGTTGTTTTTAATTTCTTTCATTCTTGGTGTGTAAGCCTTATTCAGTGATTGTTTCAGACAAAAAAAAAAA
>VWZF01003295.1:82083-110830 GCA_013396755.1 Sclerurus mexicanus
AAAAAGAGAGCTGCATGTTTTACACTCAGCATAGAAGAAATTAGAAAAATATTTGTAGTTAAAAAATTACCTCAAAAGAAAGATGGCAAGAACATCACAAATGAAATTAAAAAGATATATTGTCAATTACCTCTGATGATACAATTTCAAGCAATTTGTTTAAAGATGACACTGTGTTTTAATGAATCACTTTTGAGTGGTATTTTTCAATGAAATGTCTCTCTCTGGTGAGTAATTTAGAATAAATAAATCCATACTTGTATCAATAGAAAAAATAACGTCCTTTTATAAGCCTCCTCGATTTATTAGACATGGATATTTAAGGATTAGAAAGAACTTCTGACACTAAGGTTTAGGGTCATTAAACAGGTCACTGGTGCTTTGAACAGTAAATCTGTGCAAGACAGCTTCAGCTGATGACTTCAATCACGAAATTTGTTTACCAATCATTATAAATTTCATTTCATAAAATATATAGACTCAAAGAATCTGTAGCATATCTAAAGTAATCTTCAGACTCTGCTCTATTTTTTGTTAGCATTCAATAGATACTTCATAACAGTATCTTTCCTTGCATTTTAAATGCTAGAAATGAAGTCCATTCTTTTATAAAAAAAATAAATAAATAAAAAAGAGACATGAAAAGGCTTGTCTTTTGTGAATTCAGCTTAAATTATAAAAATATCCCTACCAGTCTGTACAATGACACAGTTCAAAAGTGTAATAGCAGTTGAAATAGAAGCTTCCTCTGTATCTTCACAAAATAACAAAAAATGTTTCTGTGGAATTGTTTAACCATGTTAAAGATATACAATCAGAAATCTGCGAATCGTATATAATCATTAAAAATAATTGTTTTATATTTCCAATTGCTTAAAGCATTTCTGCTTCCTGTATGTACCATTTTTAAAAGTTGTATTTTTTATTTCTACAGCATCTATAATAGAAAGTTATCTGTATAAAAAATTTCAACGTAAATAAAATATCTTTTTATGCCATTTTATTTCTTGTATATCTATATGTATGTATATATATTATATATCTATATATATACAATACTGAATATATGTGTGTATATATATATAAATTATACGCCAAAATGAGGAATGCTTCGTTCTATGCTTCGTGTTGTTGCCAAAATTAATTCTACCTGCGATTTGCCATTTTAAAGAAAAGATTGCTTCCAAAAATGAGATTAAAAAAAAAGGAAGGTCTTTGACTTTTATTTCAAAAACTTTGTGCAAAACAATATCTGACTGATGTAATAAAAAATTTAACCAAAAATTTATGCTGTTTTAGAGCTGTGTATAAAAGTTTTTTACATGGAAGCTGGGGAATTCTGTTAGAGGAAATAAGCTGTAGTGAAAATATTGACAAAAAATCGTGGTGTGGTAAGCACATGTGGAAAGTATATCATGTATTAAAAAAATTTCACAAAAGATGGAGTTGGGTAAGTTTTAAACCAGCTTTCACTTGCCATTCCATGTATATTTAGACCCATTAATTCCTTAATAAAAAAAAGGTTTAAAATACATTATGGTCTTGTATATCTTTGGAATAGGAGTTCTTAAGGCCCTAAAGTTCACAATTATATCTGATCAAATAGCTAGCAAACACATATGAGCCATAAATCAAAAGGTCTGACTCTGAAATTTTTTGTGATAGTGCAAAAAAGGGATTTTCTTGGACTATAAAGTGAACACATAAACTAAAAGAAAATGTTACTTAAGACTTATGACTGTTAGTGGGAGAATTTTTTAGTTTGTGTTTTCCTTTTGGTAACAT
Source organism: Sclerurus mexicanus (assembly GCA_013396755.1). Lineage (NCBI taxonomy): Eukaryota > Metazoa > Chordata > Aves > Passeriformes > Furnariidae > Sclerurus > Sclerurus mexicanus. The sequence continues at coordinate 83,869 of VWZF01003295.1, forward strand.
AAGTAAAATGAAAACTGTTCCATTACATTTGTAATCATTTGCATTACAAAACAGAAATTTTACTTTCCATTCATAGATACAGAGCACATGCAATTTCCTGTACTGGTAATTTTTCTCTGCTAAAATTAAATTTTACCCCACTTGCCTACTTTAACAATTATTAGGCAGAAAAACTAAGCCATACACAATGACACAGGAAATGTGAACATGCTTTAAAAAAAGGGTAAAATAATTCTTTGAAGGGAGAATTTATGTATCTGTCCTCACCTATACATGGCATATTCTAGGTCACTGTTGTATTTAAGAAGTTGAAAAATTCTCAAAGTCATAAAGTGTAACTGAGATACCACACATTTTGAAAGCAAAAAGAATTCTCTCCATGCTTTTAGGATTGTTTTTGGTTAGTCCTAGCCTTTGAATGCACTGGAAATGGCTGTTAGTGAAGAATTGTCATGTTTTTTCTCCATAGAGTATGGTTCTTTTACAATAAACAAAGGCTTTCATATTGTAATAAAAATGCTGTTTCCTTTGCTTTTGTGACACTGAGAATTTCAGAAGACCTAGACGCCAATGTCAATATGTTTCTCCATAAACATATATAAATCTGCTTGGTAGAAAAGTAGACAAAAGCATTTTTGTTGCTGAAGATTTTCATTGTGAAAGATGGCTTTAGGAATTCTATTCCTGTGAATACATGTTCACTTTGCAGATCAGATATAAATAAAGGTAAAAAATCCCAAAGTAAAATAAAGAAGTGATTGTATTTTAAAATTTCAAAACTATTTTTCTCATTAAATCTTAAAAAAATCATATAATTTTATCTATTAAAATATTTAAAATTACTTAAGTGAAATGGAATATTTATTCATTTCCAGTCAAAAGTGACTGATGTTTCTGCCAAGAACTTAGAGGACACCAGTTTTATACAAGACTTCAGTGGACCTATAGATTCAAGCATAAGGCTAGGATTCAGTCTGCTCACAGCCTAATTGATAATGTGCAGAAGGACTACAGATGGAGTCACCCACTGTGTTTAATCTGTGTAGATATAGTTTCTTATTTCTTCTTTTCACATGCATTAAATGTCTTCCAAAGGATTTATTTTACATCTGCTCCTGTTAGCCTGCAGTCAGTGGTTTTCTTACTGCTGCAGATGAAACCTCAGAAGTGCAGTTCTGAAAGACAGTGCTGTTTTGGCAGAGAATAAAGAAACAGATGACAACAAAACTATCACGCACAAAAATGTCTCTCTGTTATCATTTGAATCAAACCCGATTTTCATTTTTTAAAGTGTAACTCTAACATTCCACCTGGGAATACCTGGACATTACAGCTGAACCTGGCATGACAGTGTGTAACGAGACTGGGCTTGTCTGAAGTCCATGGGATAGAGTCTTTGGTTGGTAAAAATAAGGATTGGTGCATGAAAATGCTACACAGCTACACTGATTTACACCAGGTCAGTTCTGTGCATTGATTTACTGCAACCAATTTGAACCCATTAGACTTACGCCAGTACAAACCTGAGGAAACCCAGTGGTGAATCAAGCCCAAAAAGAAAGAAATCTTTAGATAACTACTTAACAGCTGTGGAAATATTGGCTGGTTCTCGTAGGACTTCATTACCACATCTGATGAGAATGTTGATTTATGGAGGCCAGTAAACAAATCTCAGCAGAAAGGGTGTCACATTAAAAAACAGGGAAACATATCCAGTACATGAACAGACCATATCACAGACTGTATTTGCTTTCACTGTCTGAGCCAGACTAAGATTTAATGGAAGACATTTCTAACTAACACTTTGGATTTAAAGGCAGATGAAAGAAGTAACACAAAGCCCCTGTGGCCTGTTGATATAAAGAGCCAGGGGCAAGGAGGATCCTAGTACTTGGTTCATTCAATGACTCATCATGTAACACTGGGCTCGTCATTTGACCCTTTCTTGCCTCAGTGAACTCAACTAGAGATTAGGGTGAAAAACATAGGTTCATATTGAAAAACAGATGATTTATAACAGAGCTTCCTTGAGTAAATACATTACAAAGAAGTGGTAAATCCATAAATTTTACATGTACAATCATAAACAATAGAGTTGATGTCCGTAGCAACCTCAATTTCTCCTTCCTTCTTCAGGTTACTTTTATGTCTTATTGCATTATTCTCACTATAAAACTATGCACATTTGTAACACATCAGCAAATGATGGTAATGTTGTACGTTCTGAATTTGTGGTTTGGTAAGAGATGCAAGAGAAAAGACAGATTCTCACTCCTGCCATAAATCAGTGAAGGCAATGATGCCAGTTATATCTACTTCAATATCAAAAGTAAGTTTTGCAAAAATTGTTCTGGACAGCTGTCTGGAAGGAATTTCAGCTGCTGATGGTGTGTGCACATATGTGTGCTGGAGATGTAGAAAAAAACCTGTTCATAATCTGGTTTTCAAATATGAGTACATTTTGTACTTTCCCAAGTGAGCATGTGGCCCACAAACTGTCTTGTAATTAATGCCATTTTATTCAGTAATGAATTTAGTGATCCTCATCTTGAATTGCTTGCAAGGTTAAAAAACAAAACAAAACAAAACAAAACAAAACAAAACAACCGCAACAAAAAAAAAAACCCACCAAAAATAACCAAACAGAAATACCCTGTCATACCTCTATGAAGATCAAAATCAAACACTAGGAAAAAGAAATGGATTAAAAGTCATAACAGCTTTTATTGTCTTAATTTTACATGCTAATGGTTTGGGCAGATCTCCTCACTACTGTTTTATGCATCAAAATCATCATGAAAGCTTTGACTATGAACAACAAAAATATACAAGTGTTCTGCCAGTCTATCAGACAAAAGATCTAAAGATATTTTGACAGACTGTCCGCATACAGGGCTAATGGTATGAGAAATGTAAAATGATGGAAAGGTTATGAAATACAGTGAAAAACACACATCCCATAAGAATTAGGATCCTTTCAAAGTTCAAATGTCAGCCAATTAAATCCACTGTTTAAGTGCCGAGACAAAAAGCCACAGAGATCTCAATGCTATCTCATCAGAAGAAGGGTTTCTTTACTCCCCTGCTGGCAGCTTGTAGATGCAAAAAGTCTTGATATAGAGAAGAGTGCAAGTAAAGCAGCAGCTAAGGAGTCTCAATCAGATAAAGTGACATCTGTGACAGATAGCTCTCTTACACAGGAGTCACACAAGCCTTGCTTTTCTTTCTCACGGGAATGATCCACCACTATTACGGTATCTCTAATGCAGCTACTAACATGCAGTTTTAAACTCATTCACAGTTTGAAACAAGATCACATTTACAGTGAAAAGCCAAAGTCTTAAGTAGCATGGAAACTCAGTTCAGTTTTCCTTATCACTTCTCTTCTATAGTTTTAATCAGGTGTTTTATTTATTAGGGGTTCTAAAAAGAGTCTGAATGAATAGCCATTCATCTCTCCAGTCCCCAACCATTTTGTACTTTTGATGCTACATAAACATGTCTGCAACATATCTTTAAATAGAAGTTTGAAAAAGATTTTTTTGTAACTTAAAGTAAGTTTGACTTTCATGTTAAAAATTACGTTTGCACAATTATTGAAATGAGAAATACTTAAAATTTGGCTTTGCATGCATTAAAATACATTTATTCTACAATAAGAGGGATCAATATGATTTCTTAACATTCTTTCCACATAAAATCAAATCATTAGATATTCCTTTCAGGTCTGAACAAAAAGAAAAAAACAACTAATTTCAGAAAAATTTCATTCTTGGGGTATCAGGAGAATAAAGTAAAGATACATGGAAATTTCACGGAAAGGTACAGAAGAGGACACATTTTGTAGAAAGGGTTCAGGGATTTTTATATTAAATTGGCAAATTTCAGAAAAAGAAATAAAGAAAAATATGCATACTGGGCCAAGAAATAGGATGCTTACACTAATGACAGCAGACAAATAAGCAATTTACAGTATTAAAAAATGTAATTATTTCTTTCTGGAAAATCACTTCAAATAAAAAGTGATACAAAATGTAAAAGGCATCCATGAAGGGATTCTTTTCCCAAGTGAATATTGAAATGAAATTTAAATCAGGTTCTTAAAAGAAAATATCTGCTGTCACATCACAAATATGACCAAAAAAGAGGAAGAAGAGTTACTAATTTTGAACAGGAGCTCCCTCTTGACTCCATTTTAACTACTCTGTGCTTGGATTCTGATTCTCCTTATTTTAAGATGTATTCTTTTTTATCGTAACTAGAAGCACTTTTTTCTTAACTGAAACAAATCAACTGTGCTCTAAATGTGGCCCTGCATGTATCAAAATAAGCACTTCATCTTTCAGACATTGTGCATGTGTTTTTATCAGGGTTACTTACTGTGACTTTTGAGTATCAGTGAAGAAAAACCTCCACTGTCTTTTAATTTAAAGTTGCCATTTACCTGCAAAGAGCCTGAAAAAGTGAATGTTGGGAAATAAGCAAGTGTCACTAAAAGCACCAATAGCATTACAGATTATGGAAAATATTTGCACTTCTCTGAAATTGGAATGGCACTAAATATTAATTGTAAAGTTAAAAATGCCTAGCCTTCACAGAATGATACATTTATTAACAAAATGCAGATTTCTTTTTATTCCCTGGAGCTCTTAAAAATGCACAAGACACAGTCTCAATACATTCAGGAGCTGCTTCAAAACAGATTATTGATATTCTGACCCACAGCTCTCTTGGAGGATATTGAGTATCAGCTGCCTCAAAGGTTGGCGCCAACCTTCTTCTTCTATGCACCACAAACCAGAATTAATTGCAAATCAATCGAACAAACTACAACTGATCAGTAAACCAATTAGTAATTTTAGCTGTTCATCCTGTCTTCATTTACTAAGGGGAAAGATGTGGGATGAAGGAAAGTGATTTCTAGTTAACATTTACAATTTTTTTTTTCACTCTGGTAACAAGGATGCCCTTGTAAAAACATTTCAAGTAGGGACATATCCAAGCTAGGCAATTCCAGTAGTTTCATTACATTCTTAAGGTTTTTTAGTTTTATTTCCTCCTTATGTTTTTTTTTTTTTTGGGGGGGGGGGGAAGAGGTTGGGTTTTTTGCTTTGTTTTTGTTTGTTTGGATTTTTTTTTGTTTGGTTTGTTGTTTTTTATTATTAGTTCTTTGGATTGGGTTTTTGTTTGTTTTGTTGATTAGGGGTTTTTTTGTTTGGTTAGTTGGTTTGGTTTTAGATTTTTATTACACACATTCCTTTGGATAATAGACAAAAGATCCCTGCCCTCTTGCTCTTCTTATTCTTCTGCATTTTTTTACAATCTATGACTGATAAACTCAGGAACAGTGTGAATTGTGTGTACAAGGTCCTCCACAGCATGTGAAATTTCCCCTTAGTTTCACAGAAGTGTGGCTGCAACCAAGAGAGAGGGAAGTCCTATTAAACACTGGCTTTTAGTCTTCATTCACCAAAGGACATTAGGAAATGTCTTGTACTGTACTGACCTCTTTACTGTACATCTTCCTTGTGCCAAGAGAATGTTCTCTAAAAACTATTCAGAAGGAACCCTTCACCGGAGCTCTTACTCCATGATCTTAATCCTTTGGTGAAACTGTGCAATCCTGAAGGCTTAACTTCCTGGTCTTCTGTGCCATATTTAACTAAATATTTTTTTTGGTGAAAGTTCTGCAGAGAGCATTTCAGAATATCTTCTGCTCCTGATGATTCAAATCTGAGTTACAAATTCAGGCTGATTTGCGTTTGAGGATGAAATAAAGAGAAATGTGAAGACAAAACACATATTAGGATGTTTTGAATTTACAGAAGCAGGTATCATTTGACCTCTGCAAGCATATAAAGTCAATGTGACACTTCAAAAAAATATGTGTACACTCTGTAGAAAAAAGATGTGTGGAAAACTTGAAATAATCCCTAATTCAATGCATTCATTTGACCAGATCTGTGGGAAGACCGTAAGAAGAAACCACTGATTTTTTAAATATCTATCAATGTATTACCTTCTCAAAGGTATGATCATCATGGCTTGGCTTTGCGAATGAAGATTTGGGAAGGGCTTTACCCACGCTTGCTGCAAGCGTGCTGATGGCTCAAAAATAATAACTGGTAAGGGAGACATTTTTAGATGCATTTTATTGTGGAATTAATATAATAATGGAGGTAGCTAAGGTGATTCTGTATAGGACTTGAAATTGTAAGGGAACAGCTATGTTCCACCTATCTGTGCTATGGTAGTTACCCAACACAGAGGGCGTTTAGTCTTGAGGCTTTCTTCTGATGACAGAGGAGGAAGCTTTTACATTCAAATTTTCCATGTGTCTTATGCACAAGTGAGTCCTCATGGCCCTTACTGTGGCCACCTCTGGAGAACCAATAATTATATTCTAAAAAGGCAGCTTTTGTGTTTTTTTTTTTTTTTAATTTCTTCTCTTTATTGCAAATGAAAGATAAAAAAAAATTGAAACCTGCATCTTCCATGTTCTAGATAAGTATCCTAACTCTTCTGAATTTTTAGATGCATTTATTAAAATTTTTATGTTGTTTAAGAGTGCAATATTTACCAAATTATTTTTTTAATAATCTACATAACATAAGTACTTTGCTGTTTAAACAAGGTAACAATGCATTTCACATCTACACCAACATAATCTTTCTCATTTTACTAAAGTAGGTGATTCCATGGAAAATCCATTCAATTGACTGTATTATAAGTGGTCAAAACACAGCAGATTATATTTCATGTAACAATCAATCTTGTGAAGAAATAAAGTTACATGAAAAAAGAAAGTGCTTTGACTGAAGAAGTCAAAGATCAGAAAAAAAAGTAATTTTCACGCCAAGTATGCTTTAGGGTCTGAAAAATAAGTTCCTGGAACATCGAAATACATATACAAGATTCTTGAACAACCCACAATGGTGTTAAGGACACTTCTGCTGCAGCAAACAGGTATCCAAGGAATTAAATGTCTAGAATTGTGTATTACTAGTAAATTACTCAGTAAGGAATTTCAATCTTTTTTTTTTTGAGTGTAATTGTTTTCTGAATAGATTGTTTAGTTATTAAATTCTGGTTCTGCTTGGTAGAACAGACAACTTTTACTTGGAAATAAAATAAATTTTAACACATATTCTGGTCTCATGACACTATAAATAATCTCTAATCAAAAAAGAAAAGATGCACATATTTTTCCAGGGAAACACTATCTTTTGTGAAACTGTCTAACAGATAGTCTGAAAAAGCTGAAAACTGAACTCCAAGAGCCTGACTGATTGTGACAGCAGCATCTTTCACCAGCTCATTGAAATTAACAGTTTCTTTCACTTGTTCTAATTAAGACCAATGGGATTTCTGGAATTCACCAACGGTGTTTCAAGTTGCTCTCTTGTTTAGGTGTTAGTCATATCAGCTTCACTTTATTTAACAAATAGTTTAGTCTAACTTGAGAACAACTCATTTCTTAGGGTGCTCTTTCAAGAAGCGCTTGTATTGATACCTTCTATGAGTGCTTCTTAATAGAGAGCACTGTAGTTAGTGATGAAAAGGGTATAATTTCTGGTGAAAGATTAATACACGGTGGGAGCAACTCTGGCAATTTGAATACAGAAATGTTTGTTAGTGAACAAGCAGTCACTATAGATTCTCAGATAGCACTGTTTGCCTTTAATAATGACTGCACTTTTCTGCTACATATCTGGAACCTACTCAATGTGGGGACACCACCACTTCCAGTTCTGTGTGCTGCAGGAGACCTTCATAGTTTATAAGCTTCATGCCTGGAGTCACAGACAAAGTTGCATTAGAAAGGAGCCCACAGCAAGTGTGACGAGCATCCTGGCTGCAGTTACAGAAATTCCACACAGGGGTTTCTGGATCTCCACATCCTCTGGGTCCTGGCAGTGCCCTTGTGGTTTTTTTTCACAACAGTACCCTATCCTTCCTGATGACACTTACTCCGAAGGGCTGACTTAGAAATGTGGTGAAATGAGGGGAGCCAAATCTTTTGTCTCATAGTATGGCAGATCCAGCATACATTCAAGGATGTCACACACAGGTTTAGTTCCTAGGGCAGCCTGGGAGTACCAGAATCCCTTTGACTGTATTTATACTCCTATATGTAATGAAAGTGCTGTGCTCACCAGTCTGGTTACGACCATGCTGTTGCAACTGTACATACCAAGTTATATTTGCTGACCTGAATAACATACCTGAAAAAGGATGGAGGCAAGTATGCTTAGACAGTGCAGTACAGAGAGCCACAGTGCAACTTACACCTCTGATCCACTGAGTCTCTGGGGTAGGAATCTGGCTGCATTTTGGTGTAAGCTCTTCTTCACTAAACACTCATAGTGAGGTAAGCAAAGTGAGAAAATACTTCAAAATTCCACAGCTAAGGCTTGCCCAAGGTTATACATATTATGTGTCTGCTCTATAACTGTAATTTTTACAGCTATTATATATGACAGTTCTTCTATGCTCAGAGTTAAATCTGATTGTTAGATATATGCCTATAAATTTCAGACTTTCTTCTTAAATGGATTTCAAGCACATTAGGAAGTTATAAATTAAGCACTACTACATTTGAGAGAAAAGTTTAATATTGAAGTTTTATTGTAAAGTGTTCAAAATCTCCTAATTTTGTCTTCATTGCTATGAAACAAATGGCTGTAGAATCATAAGTCATTTCCAATAATCTTTTATATGGTGTTATTCAAAGAATGATTTGTTATTTGACTTTCATTGAAGAAGTGAAAAAAAATTCTTGACATAAAAAGTTTTTAGTGGGCTGGTTTTGGTTTGGTTTGTTTTTCGTTTGGTTTTTTTTTTCCCTAGGGAGATAAATGGGCCATTTAACTGAAGGATGCATGTATTTCATCATCTTTAATTTAATTATTACAAAGAAGGTGGAAAGTTTAGATATCTATAAAGAAAAAATTGTCTTGTGCTTCAAATATAATTGCAATAGCAATGAATTTGATTCATTTTTCTGATGTACTTGGGCAACGTGAATGGTGGAAGTTTTTAATATATTTGCCTGTAGTCTTCTTGTTAAGATCAGCTTATGTGTTACATACGCTTGATGGACATATACTCTTGATGGACTTAATCCTTCTTGTAATATTTGGCAAAATATTTGATATAATATTATTCTTATATGGCCTATGCAGAGGGGGGATAGTTTATGATGATTATCAGGTCTGATTTCCACAATCCAGGTTCTCTTCCCAGAATTTCCTGCTCTAGAGTTCCTGTGTGACCTTGAGTAAACACATCTGTGTCTTCTGCATGGGTCTTGGTGCTTCTCAGTGTTGTCTTTCTCCATTCTTCCTTCTGGCCTATCACTGATGCTGCAATTTTTGCAGATCTCTGTTTAAAGAATCAGGGGTCTACCTGAGAAAACTACAATGTGCTTTGATCTTTCTGAATTTCTGAAAATTGTAAACCTGGAACTCTCTGTTTCTGAACAGTGTAATTGTGCTCTGCTTCACTCTGTCCCTGAGCAAGGCTGTGGGTGTACCACTTGGTGTCAGAGGCAGCCCAGGCACTCACCTGCACTTGGATCAGACACACTAGTGGACAGGAAAAAGTGAAACCACAATGTTTGGGCAGATGCATCACAAGCGGACACACTGCATAGCTCCACTTCTTGTTTCCAGATCTTTACAGGTAGATCCTGAAAGTGAGGAAGAGTAGTTGTTCATGGGGTCAGTGACTGTCTTCTGGCCCATAATCTAAATGCTGGGGTTTGTATCTATACCTACATTTCCTTGCACCATAAAATAGGTGGTATTATCAATAAGGGATATTGGGAACAATACTCAGTCTGAATCATTATCCAGAATTTGCCCAGGTATGAGCAGCAGCTGGGCCAGGCTAAAACTCTGCCAGAAGGCTTGCTAGCAGTTAACTCACATGGGAGTGGGCTAAGCTTAAGCCCAAGATCTATTTAGTTTACTAAAGCAGGCAGGAAACCAGCTGCTGCAGCAAGGGAGCAGGACACATGAGTTACCAGCATAGCAGAGGAGTGGGGAAGGACTGGAAAGAGGGGAAGGATAACCAGGTAACCCCATATCTGGACGCATCTGGACTTATCTGGACAGTGGTACTACTGTTAGTGATAATGAAATGTATATTGATCCTGATCTGTGACAAATCCCCATAATAATTTATGTGTATTTACGGTAACAAAATTAGGTGACTAGTATGCTTGGGGTTTGATATCAGCTAGTATGGATCATGATTGATTTTTACAGTAGCCACTCAGAATTGGCTTGTCTTCTCAAAACAATAGTCAGTGGTCATAAATATTATAAATACTCTTTTTGCTATTACCTATTTTTTCCCTGCTCCCCAAAATGTATGTTCACCTTTCCGTCTTTTTTCCCACACAAATAGTCTGTGTGAGGCACTTGTCAACTGAAAATCCTTCAGACGCCCCTCTTTAACATGATTCCATGAAAAGGTCAATTCCTTCTCCAGCTATAGGTGTGTTGGTAAAAAGGGTCTCCTGTGCTCTACTTGACATTATTTTCCCAAAGTGAGAGAACAAGTGACCCAGACCACAGAGGTGTTACCATCCTCATATGAAGGTTATATATATACACATATGATACTTTTATTCAAAACTGCTGTTAGAAAAGCAATCTGGATTAACATGGAGTCAGCTTCTTCCAGCAATGGGATGAAAAAAAGATTCTAAAGAGACAAAATACTTCAAGGCAAGTTCACAAATACTGAAAATTTCCAGACTTACTGGTCCTGTCACATTTAATTTAACTGATGACATAAACACTAGGCAGGGTTACACAAAATTATTTTATGTTTTTTTATGAACCGCAATTCTTTTTTTCAATTATACTCTATAGCACTTTCAATTGCCTTGTGAACTGAAGTGAAAAGCATCATTAATCTCTGAAAAGCACCTTGTGTTTAATTATTTAGACATGTAGAGAGATTAGGCCTCTGAAGACAGAAGTTCCTTTCAAGTAACTTAGTTTCAATTTGCATCTATTTTCTCCTGTTCTTTTTTCCTATTGTCAGATTTTGAAGATTTTTACAGTCATATTTTTATAGTATTCTGCATTATTATTAGATTCACAGTTGGCCTGAAAAAATCCTTCTAACGAAATGTATTTTTCAAGGCACTTAATGTAAACTCTCAAATTTAGACTTTTCTCAAATACATGATACATTTTTCTGCTACCCAATGTAAAGACAGATCTTAAAGAGTTGCACATATTCAGTGATATATAAAAATGTCTTATTCTTTTAAACAGTGGAACAAATTATAGACATTTTCTAAACTTCTTTCATTTACCAAGAAGAGATAACATTACAGGAGTCATTTGAAATTCATCTAACAGTTTCCATATGAAAATATTATTTGATGAAACTGAAATAGTTCATGGTGATGAGTATACTCAAAACTATCTGAGGATGGTTTTCACCTTTTTCAAAGCTAAATATGTTTCTTGGTACTTTCTTTTTGGTATTCAAGTTTAAAAATGTTAATGGGGAAGAAAGGTTTTATTCTCCAGGACTTAAAAGAAAGTATTTTGAAATGGATGAAAATATTATGAGCTGGTCATAATTGTTTTCATCTGATCAATTTCTAAACAAACAAACAAAAAAAAAAAAGGCACCAAGCTTTCTAAGGTCTATTTATCAGAAAATATTGCGGGTTTAATCACAAGACTGGAGGTATAAATTTTGCTATCATCATTACTTGATAGAGAGCTGCTAAATTTCATGGAGTTTCTCCACAGTGATGTCTCAGAGCTGACAGGGTATCAGTATGCTAGATTAAGTTGAAGAGGTATTCAATAAAATGAGGATTGAAAACCTGTCATATAATTAATGCTTGTTGACATATGAGTAATTGTGCCTCTTTTTTTCCCCTTTAAATAGGACCCATCAAACAAATATTACACATTTTTACTAATGAGATTTCAGTTTCGTTGATAAAGATAACAACAGAGATGTAATACATCTAGACTTTTAACAGTTTTTGGTTAATGTCACATGACATTCTGCTGGAGATACTAGCACTATGCAGTATCAATAAAACACATATTAAAAGTTGGCTTTCAAAAACTATTTGTCAAAGCAGAATCATTGTCAAATATGGATTTTGCATTGGGATTCTAAAAAGACCCAGTGCTACTCAACATTTCAACAAATGATCTGCAAGTAAATGTAAATTCGCTGCTCTTAAAATTTGAAGATGACAAAAAAATGATAGACTTTTAATATAGATGAGGACAGGCAGCCATAATTAGTTGTCAAGTAAACTGGGACATCTCTTCCAGAATGTGTTTTAATACAGCCAAGTATAAAATAACCTACCAATGAATAATGAACAGAGCCCGCATCTTCAGGAAATAAATTGTGACTGAGAAAAAAAAATCTAGGTTTTATGGTAGATGAGACCTGAACATGACTATAATAAAATTTAATTATTGGATACCCACATGAAAAAAGGTAGACAATAGGAGTAGGGAAAGGATATTACCTCTCATTTCTGAGACCATATTTGATATTCTGTCTAGACAGATGTAACATTGTGAAAATATCTTGAAATCTTACAGAGCACAAAGAAATTATTTTTTTTACCAGAGAAGATACTGTAGAAGAGAACTCCAAGAACTCAATGTGCTTAGCTTATAAGAAAGAAAATTGAATAACAATTTGATTACCGGGTAGAAATCAGATATTAGGGATATCTTAATCTAGCTGGTAGAAGTGCAATAAAAAAACGTAGCTAGAAGCTGAAACCAGACACATAAAGTAGAAAGAAAGTCACAAGGGTAAAAAGATTTCAGCCTTTTGAAAAATCCCAGTAGTGATGGACTTTCCATGTCTTGATTTTTTTGTTGAAGTCTGATAGAAGGGTTACTGAATTTTCTCTGACTTCAGTGGATAGCAGATTTTATTCCAAATCAAATAATAAACTGTTATTTATCATCTGTTCTTTCCATAAAATTCATGAAAATTATACCCATTAGGTCCCACCTTATTTTCAGTTACATAAATTCTGATGTATTTAAAACTAAACACTGGAGACAGAAAATGGAAATTTGGTTGAAGTCTTCAATGTGAGACTGATTTATTCTCTTTGTTTCTTCTAGTATAGAAATTATATAAAAGAAAGTACTTGTACTGAATACATATTTAAATGTTTATGAATTGCTCACCACTTAAATAGCAAGTCACAAGTCACAAGTCTATGGGACCTGATGACATGCATCCCGGGGTCCTGAGGGAAATGACTAGTCCATGAGGGGAATGACAGTGTCCATCATATTTGAAAATTCATGGTGGTCAGGTGACTTTCCCAAGTGACTGACTGGAAAAAAGAATACATTGCTCCCATTTTTAAAAAGGGGAGAGAGGAAGACCCCGGGAACTAAAGACCTGTCAGACTCACTTCTGTGCCTGGGAAGATCATGAAGCAGATCCTTGTGGAAGCAGTGTTAAAACAAGGAGGTGATCTAAGGCAACCAGCTTGGTTTCACTAAGGGCAAATTGTGCCTGNCCCAGAAGGTCAACTGCGTCCAGGGCTGCACCAAAAGCAGCATCACCAACAGTTCAAGGGAGCTGAGTCTCTCCCTCTATTATGCCCTTGTGAGACTCCACCTGGAGCACTGCATCCAGCTCTGGGGTCCTCAACACAAGAAAGATATGGACTTGTTAGAGCAGGTCCAGAGGAGGCCACAAAAATGATCAGAGTGATGGAACAACTCTCTTACAAAGACAGGGTGAGGGTTTGGGTTATTCAGACTGGAGAAGAGAAGGCTCCAAGGAGACCTCATTGTGTTTTTCAAGCATCTTAAAGGTGCTTACAGGAAGGAAAAAGAGAGACTTTTTATATGGGCAGATAGCAACAGGACAAGGGGCAATGGTTTTAAACTAAAAGAGGGTAGAGTTAAGTTAAATGTTAGGAAGAAATTCTTTACTCAGACGAGGTTGTGGATGCCTCATTCCTGGAAGTTTTCAAGGCCAGATTGATTTTGCCCTGATCGAGTGGATGGCATTCCTGCCAATGGCAGCAGTGTTGGAACTGGATGATTGCCGAGGTCCCTTCCCACCCTAACACTTATATGATACTATGGTTGACTGAATCAAGGACTCAAATTTGTAAAGGAAAAGAATCAGGTACTATCAAAAAACACAGTTGCTGTTAGCCACTGCATACAAAGTGCAGGAGACCGCAGACATGGTTTGGAGGAGCATTCATGATAAACCAGGTGACCTCTCCTGAGAAGTGTATGGGTTCCCCAGGAGTTCTGCAAAGACGTTTTCATTCTTGCCACTCTTGATTCACAGGATGCTAATACCTTTACATCTCCAACAGATCTTTCTATTGAGCTTGCAACAAGAAAATTAATATTGTTTATGAGTAAGTCTGGAGAGAGACATGGTGAGAGGCTTCTCAGTTGTTACAGCTGAAGTTACGCCCCTAGGTATAAAATACAGAAATAATCACTGAATCAAGGATACCAACAAGATTTTTTAAAATATGGTTACAACAGAAAAAGTGTAATGCCAGGTTTGCATTCATTCACTTTTCAGAGCCTCTACTGCTAGTGAAATTTCCTCTACAGAATTCTAGTCAATAGCTTTACAAATATTTCTAATGCAAATTTGGAGAAGTAAGCTAGATACTTCTAGATGCAGAGCTAGATACTAAAGTTCATCTTTATAACCTTAGTAAATAATAAGTTATGAGGAAATATAATGCAGCCAAGATTCAGCATACTAATTGCCGAGTGACAAATGAGGGAACACGCTCCTGTTATTTCAGATTGAGTTGCCAGTGAAAACCATAAGGTCTACACCTGTCACCATAGAATCAAGGTTAGTTGCTTAACATGTGAAAGCAGGCCACTGCGAGATGCTATTTCACACCAGGCAATCTGAATACATGTTCTGTTTAGAAAATATAAAGTTTCTGTTGTGATTGGATTTATATCCTTATATTTTCCCTTGTAAGGAAGATTTTTCCATGGCCATCCCCTATACATTGCCGCATCTGAAAACATTTTACACAAAGTGTATTCTCTCTGCATTCAACAAGATGAAACAGCATAAGTTATTAATTTTTTTCATATTTTTTTGCTACTTTTAATTTTTTACTTTTAATTCTTTGAGCCTAGAATATGTGCAACAGCAAAATTGCTCATAATAGTGTAGGGATACTTTGCTTTATTAAAAGCAGCATTAACTACTTCAATTCCTAATTTTTTCCTGGATAATATTGGGTACTTACTTGAGAAGATAAATATTTTCTCTGTTTCCTATCTGCCACAGTTAAATTATATATAATTATTACATAATTACAGATGTGCTGTCTTTCTGTGCAGGATAATCATAGGCATGACTTAAAAAACCCCACAGGTATTTAGGTAAAACAATCTGGTGGGTCAATTGCTAAAGCACCACGAGAAATTACACCACATATGTGCTGAACAGTCTTGTCAGCTGTTAACACCACAACTATAGCTCCAAAGATGGAAAGAAAGAACTGTTTGCTTGGGGATGCTTATTACTATGCAACAAAAAGAAAACAGGAAAAGAGCATTTCCTTATAGTTTATATGATGAGAATCTATCATCTCTTTAAAATATTAAGACCATACTATTCACTTTTTTTTTTTGACTAAGAGGTGTCTTGGTCCATCAATAATCTTGTAGGGTTTGACAGCGGTGGTCATTACACCTGGCACATCAGAATCGGGTGGATATCAAGAACGTGTTGGTGTCAAAACCATGTCACTGGTACTTATTTTTCAGACTTAGTAACTTCTCATTCATATGAAGACAATTATGTTCCTTCATATGTTTTCACTCCCTAAGTATCTATTCAAACTCTTACCCAGTTTTCAAATTTCAAAGCCAGTATAATATGCTGCTTAGATTGGACTGTGTATATTCAGGAGAAAAGAGGCAGCAGCAGTGTTTTTACTACTACCTTTTGTACTCGAGATTTCAAGGCAACTGCTACTCATCCAGTATATAACCTCTACCAATCCTTGAGCAACCTGGCCTATTGGTGATGCATGTTTGTGTATCACCTAATTTTCCTACAATAAGTTTCAAAAGCACTTGGCCCATCAGGATTGTCAGAATCTGAATGCCTTGCATCCAGTCCTTTTCATATTTCTTGCATTTCATATACAATAAGCTTGTCTTTGCATCATGCTTTCTTTTTCTACCCCCTTTTCTTCTAAAGGACTAGGTTATTTTAAAAACTCTTTTTTTTTTCTTTTCTCTGTTCTTTATAATGTTATGCATTTTTATTTTTAGAAACACTAACAGGTTTTGCCAAGAGCTTAAAAATTTCTAATATTGAATGGTTACGCAGTGTTTACTGGAAAAAAATAACCTAGAAAAAGTCTTTCCACAATTCATTGAAACTTTATCATCAGGATAACGGTTGAATAAAACAGACAAACAAAAACATAGAGTAGACTCAGTACAAAGTTTAAACCCCCCATATTTTAGCAGCTGCTGCCACCTGTAGCTGCCTCATTCTAATTCAATACCTCTGCCACAGAGATGTTGAAAGGATGGAGAACTTGATACCACCTCAGTCTGCAGGAAAGAAGGAGTAGAGGTTTTAGTACAAACACAGAGCCTAGTATGGGGGAGAGGACTATTATTGTTAGTTCCAGAGGATATGTCACTTTTCTGTGAAACAACTATGTGGATCCTCTAAAAAGTCAGGCTTTTATATTGGCAGGAAGTCACATAAAACCACAGAAATCTGTGAGCCAGGTATGTGCAGCTGTATCTATCTTACTCCAGATTCACTACATTTTCCTATCCTAACCCTTTCTATCCCACAAATACAGGGATGGCAGAGGATCCCATTACAACCCAGATTACAACCTAGCATTTGTGTTGAGGTGAACCAACAGAGCCCTAAGCACAAACACTTTGTAATAGGATTTATAAATCCTTTGTAAAAAAGGATTTATCTGTCCTAAAGAGAGATATGTTCACATCTATCTGTCCTAAAGAGAGATGTGTGACTTGGTCTGTCACCACAATGACTCTGTGGCACATCAAGTCCTTAGACCCTGTACTCTGCACAAAGCTGTAACTGTGAGCATTGATAAGACTTTTTGTCTTTATAGTCACTTTTACTTGAAGCTACCTAGACTTCTGCAGTTACTGAAAACAGAGATCCTACCTACACTACAATGCACAGCTGCACGTTAACCATGTAAGACAACAGCATATTTTATTTTCTTATCCAGTAACCAAAGAAGATGCTTTCAAACTAAGTATAGAGAATGAAAACTGACCTCAAAAAATTATAACAAAATATATATCTATTTGGATTTGGAAATAAGGAAGGTTATAGGGTGATAACAAAATTATGACGCAAAATTATTTTTGATAAGAATATCCAGGTTCTATGAAAGATCTAGTATTTAGGTCCACAACTCATGTCCAACCCAATGAAGGTGTTGGAAAGTTGGGAAAGTATTTGGTCCGAATCCAGGACCCTGAACAGAATAATATGCTGAGTATGTAGCAATAGTTTGAGTTCTGTTATACTTTTGATTCCCCCATGGCAACCAGACCACAAGTCATTTTACCATGGTACAGCCTAACGTTCTCCCCCACCCTGGGTATATCCTTAGCATTGTAAGGGTCCTGAGGATCCCCCTGAAACCAGGATGGTGGGAGGGATGAGAGTGGTAATCTGGCATATGTATATTTGCTTGGGTTATGATGATAACCGGACCTGTAAGATTACCAGCTCCATCATGTGAGGTGGCCTAACCATTGAAAAGGGGCTTATTCTTACACAGGGTGCAAGTGCACTCCAATAGCAAATGGGCAATAGAGAATCTTAAATTGGACTCACTGTATCATTTTGGAGCTCAAGGTACAAGTCCAGCAAGTATCAAAAATGACTCTATAATATTGTCTAACACTTTTCATTGTTATTAAATAAGCCAGGCCTCACCAAAGAAGAATGCTATATTGTATTAAGAGCCATGAATGAAAGTGAAGGAAGTCACTGACAAACTGATTTAATGAACTCTTCCCCTGAATCCTGGTTTACACTTTGTCTGCAACTTTTGAGACCCACAAGGTGGAAAAAAATTACTTGCATGGAGTGGAGTTTCTATATTGACTGAACTTCTGCTGTTGTGTTATATGATTTTTCGTATACTTTCTTTTTTCTCCTCCCCTTTTCCTCCCTCTGTCTGCTAGATTAGCATCCCACTGATGTCACTATGGAAGAAGGTCCAATTGCTCTGGTTCTAGGGGTTGTTCCAATCCACAGGGTGGTAAGAGACACTGGATTATTATATTAATTATTGGCTCAGACTAACTCAAGTGTGTGTGTAGGAGGGGAAGGACAGTTTGAATTTCAAAAGGGTGGAGTGGTGCCCTGGCATATACCTCAGCCTCTTGGAGACTTCTTAGTCAGCCTTAGAGCAGCTGTCAGTCACTGGTGCACCAGGAACACTGCCCCATACCAGCCCTGCAGGAGCCCATAGCCCAGCCTCAGAATGGCTGGCACACCAGGATCACTGCCCCTCACCCTGACCTGGAGACCCAGAGTGGCCAGTGGGCCAAATGTCTCTCTCAGGGAGGGGAGACCACAGGGGTATAGAGCAGGTAAAATGAACAGCATGCGGCCGTCATGTGGTCATAGCCCTTGCCATTTCCTGAACACCTGGTAGCTGGATCTACACTGAATCTGGGGTGGTGGCTATGAGTTTCTCTCTTTCTCTCTCTTTCTGTACTTATTCTTCTCCTAATCTCCTTTCTTGATATTTGGGTATTTAAAGATGGATGGGTTGGATATTGCTAAGTTGTATGGGTTAGCATGTGCTAAGTTATTGCTTTGTGAAATGCTTTATTTTGGTTGAATGTTGCCCTTTAAACTTTTGCCAAGTACCCTTATCTTCTCAAGTTTGCCAGTAAAAGTGTGTTATTTGACCTCCTGAGAAATGTGTGTAGCATCTTCTGTTGTGGCTCTCTCTGAAGGTCCTTTTAATATATCTGGCAGGGGGACTTTTGGAGCCTTGCATATTTTTAAAGTAAAACCCCTTTGATGAGCTCGTAGCTTGAACATGGAGTCTTACATTTTTTTGCATAGGTGACAGGATTTTCTTGAAGTGCTAAAGAACCAGTAGGGCAAAAGAAAATAGCCTGCTACTGTTCAATTCACTACTGAGACAGAGAACTCACTGGAGCTGACACATAGTTGTACAATGCTTATAGTTTCCTGCTGACAGTACAGTAAACCTGGAGTCTGCTTAACAGTGTCTTACAGATGTTTTCAGTATTCTGCAGCAGTGTCAGTGGTCTAGCACTTAATGGCTTTAAGCTGCAAGAGGGATCTTGACAGATTGGATCGATGTGCTGAGGAGAGTGGCATGACCTTCAATAAAGCAAAGTATTGGATCCTGCACTTGGGTTACAACAACCCTGTGCAGCCTTACAGGCTGGGGACAGACAGCAGAAAGGGACCTGGGTGTGCTGGTCAGCAGCTGCTGAACATGAGCCAGCAGTGTGTTCACATGGGCAAGAAGACCAGTGGCATCCTGGCTTGTGACAGCCATAGTGTGGCCAGCAGGGCCAGGGCCGTGACTGACCCTCTGTACTGGGCTTTGCTGTAGCCACAGCTTGAATACTGTGTCTAGTTCTGGGCCCCTCACTACAACAAAAGCATTGAGGTATTGGAGCCAGTCCAGAGAAGGGCAGCAAAGCTGATCAAGCATCTGGAGCACAAATCTTATGAGGAACTGTTGAGGAAGAAAAACCTGGAGAAAAGGAGGCTCAGGGACAATCTCACTGCTCTCTAAAACTACCTGGAGGGAGGTCATAGTGAGGTGGGAGTCAGTGCCTTCTGTTGTGTTTGAAATGAAAGGACAAGAGGAAATGGCCTTAAGATGTACCAGGGAAAACAAATTTAGAAAATCATTGAGAATTCAGGAGTTGCCTGGTTATGGCACTTGAAGATATAGTTTAGGGCTTGATTATGGTGGTGCTAGGTTGACAGTTGTACTGGATGATCTTCCAACTTCAATGATTTTGCGATTATGAGGGTAAATTTAGACTGGATATTGGAAAGAAATTCCTTACTGTGAGGGTGGTGAGACACTGGAACAGATTGCCCTGAGAAATTGCTGCTACCCCACCACTGGAAGTGTTCAAGGCCACACTGGACAGGGCTTTGAACATGGTCTATTCAAAGTCCACGTCCATGGCTGAAGGGTAGTAACTATATGATCTTTAAGGTCCCTTACAACCCAAACCATTCTATGGTTCTGTGATTCTGTTTAGACATGTTATTCCTAAGCAGTGTCAGCTCCAGAATAACAGCACAAGCTGGTTAGTATTTCATCTAGTGACTTTAGACTGCTGCTTGAAGAAACCTGGTCAGATCCTCAAGTGATTTAAGAGGCTGTCACACTGTTTAAGCATTTGCATCAAGTGAGAAGTTTGACATTATCAGACACTATGTATATAGTAAATCACAGGTAATTTTATATGTGTGGATGTGCGGTTTATTCATTTTACATACAGTTTTCATGTATGAAAGTATATACAATTTTTTTTATAAAATACATGCCAAAAGAAAAATGTAATCCATATTTTCCAAAACTTTTCAGCTTAATGCACTAAGGAAATACTAGTAGATACATATGTACAAATATACAAAATTAAGTATTTATATAGACATGCACATATACAGCTATAGTGTTGCATATTGCCTATAACTTATACATCTTTATTATTTTAAAAAACAGATTTGAAGAAAAATGATTTGTCTAAATAAATTACTTAGTTTAAATACAAGATCACAATCCACAGTACCATTTAGTGGTTATATTTCAGACACTACCTGCTTTAGAATTGCTTTTTATAATTCCCTTCTCGTGCAGGACTGAATCCCACAAAAAATGTAGCACCTTACATGATAATGTGATCAATTGGTTGGTCAGTCATAATTCCATGATAACTTGGCACAGAGCTCTTACCAGAGACTAAAATCTCTTTCAGTCAGTCAGAAATTATTACCTGCATTTCAATGAGCCAGAAAAACAAATAAGTAAAATTAATTCCACGTCCAACTCTTTTTATGAACTTTCTAATGTCCTCAATGATCACTCTCAAATTTGTAAAAAACAAGGCAAGATCTCAGTGTACCATAAATATGGTACATCTTCAGGTCACTGGCAAATTTCCTTGTTCAATCTAGAGATCTGAAGGAACGTGGAAGAGAAATTAAGTTTCAGTTCTTGGGGGTTTTCTGTTTGGTTTTTGTTTGGTTGGTTGGTTGATTGGTTGGTTGTTCTTTTTTTAGGAATAGAATAATGACACAATAAGGAAGACACAATTTATCAAGCAACAAACTCTTGGAGAATCTCTCTACTTAGAAATCTGTAACAGTATTTTTGAATGACAACAGTAATCCAACAATAATAAGCCAATACTCCAAAATAATCATTAAGGTTTTTGTAGGATTTTAGTCTGGTTTAGACTGTTAACAAATCACTAGAGGCAGAAGGTGAATATTGAGATATCAACTGCACGTTATAGTTTTCTCTTCTTTGCAAATATACTAACTTTTATAGATATGGCATGAATTCTGTGCTACAGTACTAATATTTTTATTAAATCAATTAGCAATATGAGTGTTTCAGTTAATGAACTATTTGTTGTAAAAAAGGTTATTGCATGGAATATAAGTAAAAGGATAAAAATGGGATAATTAATGGCCTGAAGGAATAATGGGATCAAAGAAAGCTTAAAAAAAAAGACTGGTTTCTGAATCCAAGTCATTATTTTAGTATTTTCTTATTCCTGCTTTTGTTTATTAGTGCTAGCAATTCTAAGAAATTCTAAAATGTGCAACAGCAACAAGAAAGTTTCTATAAGCACTTGCAAGTGTCTTCTGCAGATAAGTGGCACTTCTGGAAATAGCTACCAAGTAAGACAAGTACATGGGAAATCACCCATTTGCCCAAGGTAGGAATAAAAACAGGGCAACAATCCAAGCCATCAGAGCTGCCACACACTGCTTCAGGGCAAAAGGAAGAGCTATTTCAAATGAAAAACAGTTTTAGCTTAGCTGAATAATGTCACAAGTGAGCCAGATAGACTCAAATGCAATAGCTGAGTCAATATTTCCACAGGCCACAAGGACAATATCAAAAGTGATTTTGGTTTTTTCACTGAAACTACAAAACCACCATGCTTCACATTTCACTGAAACCAAAATACACAGGGAATCTGTATCCTGGAAGGACTTTATGTTATTGTCAGAAGGTTTTGTCTCCAAAGAAAAAACAATCCATGCTAGAAATCCATGGAGAAATTGAGTTTTTCCTTGCCACTAGGTGTAACATGCAGTGTTAATCCTTTAGCAGCACCAGCTGGGCACTGCACCCCAAATAAAGCCCAAGCAGCAGCTGATGCGAACACAGAACTATATCATTACTACCATGATGTTCTCTTCTTACATTGTGTTCACTCAAGAAATTCAAAGATAGGATAGTAATAGCAGAAGCTTTAAAGACCTTGAACCCATAAAGACTGGAATATATTAGATAGATAGATAGATAGATAGATAGATAGATAGATAGATAGATAGATAGATAGATAGATAGATAGATAGATAGATAGATAGATAGATAGATAGATAGATAGTAGTCTGGTCTTGGCTATGGTTTGATTGTGGGATTGAGCAGTACAGACAGAACTGCATCAGGTACACGCCCCTCCACTCCAGCAGTTCTTCCATGCTATGCACAAAGCCTCTGTCCTCAAAAGCCCCAAATCTTCACCATGCTTTCTGTGCTACAGTACAGTCTCAGTTGACTGCTGCAAAATTACTGTTGCAAGAGGCTGCGCTGTGTCTTTTTATATTGATTCAGCCAATTTAAGCTGAAAAACTGCACCTGGCTGTGGTTGCATGTACCTATCATTGTCACAGAGGCAACACGTGGAAACCAAAGCAGATGCAGGTCAGCTACTCTGTGGACTTGTGCCAGGCCTGAGGGCTCACCCTGGAGCAGGTTGGAGTTGAGCCACTGTGCACATTTGTCTTGGAGCCAGAGATTATTCTCTGGGAAGAATGCCTCTTTTAGTTCATGCATAGCCAAAGTTACATTGTAATGAAAAAGGAATGTCTGGAACAATTGTGCTGCTACTGTTGTTTAGAAATTGCTGTGTAGTTCACAGATTCTTGTCTGTAGGACCTTTCCACTTGCAAGGATCAGCATGCAGAGGGGACACTGTTTGCACTTCTGTGCATTTGCAGTTTTCAGTTATGCCTATCCTGCAGGAATGGATTATTTTTATCACAGTAATGTAGTGATGTTTAATGGAACTAATTTGAAGGCCAGTACTGCATGTTTATATTTTTCATGAAAAGATATTGTTCTAATTTTAATGTAATGACATTGTCATATCAGTAAAAATTGCCCTCATATTTTAACAACTCAATAAGACTCTATTTGACTCTTTCCCTTTCATTGTATTCAAATGTTCTTTATTCCTTTGTATGCAGTTTGCAGCCAAATCATTAAATTAAAATTACTGTATTTCTTTTTCAAAACCTAAGGCAAAAAGTAATTACAAATCGGTGCACAATTCCCACTAAGAGGCTTAGTATTCAGCTAAATAATCAGTGTCACTTCAACAACAGAATCATAAAGACTATTTAAGTTTTTGAACTAAATTTTTTTAAAGAAAAGAATAAAATCAATCAGACTAGAACCATAGGACTGAAAGCTAATGCCTCTCTCTGCTGAAAACCTGCTACTTAGCCTTGGGATACATTTCTGCATCACTGTCTTTGTTATAATATATTTTCTGTTGTATTTAAGTATGAAATTGTTCATTTAAATAACATGAAGGGATTAATATAATTTCTCTGTAAAGAAAAGAGAATGGCCATTATTATATGCAGTATAATTACTTTTATTAATTGAATTAAAATACTGAGCATTAAATTGTGGTACTTAACTATAAAACCCTTTGCAATTACATATTCTACAGTAACAGAATTTCAATTAAATTTTACGATGCCTAAAATTCAAACAGCAGCTAACTTTACAACAGAAGCAGTCAGTAAATAAGCTTTTAGAATAATTTTTCTCAGAAATTAATAGCAACCTGAAAAATGGCAAAATCTTGTCATTTTAGTATTACAACATTTGCCCACCAAATCCTACACAATTGTAGATAAAAGCTCCTACAAGAGCATCTTTTTTTTTATTCTATTGCTACAAAATATTGATGAAGTGCTCTATTGAGGTAGAGATCTCATTAATTATTTGATTTACAGAGAAAGAAGACAGAGGGAAATGAGTGCTGTAGCTAATGCCATGATGTACCATCTTGAGACTTAAGATCTTTTTAATGTATTCAGCAGTGATGCAGCTGAAAGAGGAAAGAGGGAACTGAATGGATCCATTAATTTAATTGAAGTGAGCTCTGACAAGAGATAAAACATCTCAGGCCCTGCATCTCTTCAGGATGCATCAGCACTACAGTAAACAGTAAATGATCCATGGACACAGAGACACAGACACAGAAAGACGTGCACACACACACGCCACAAAGTTAAAGGTATACATAGATTTTTACACCCATACCAGCACCACACAGCGTTAAAGTTATACATTGATTCTAGAGACCTCAAGACTGGAAAAGTAGTTACAGAGGCAGAGGTGAATAGGCAGAATAAGCCATCCCTTCATGCAGCATCACAAAGTATTCAGCATAGAATCATGGAATAGCCTGGATTGGAAGGGACCTTAATGATCATTCAGTTCCATCCCTCTGCATGGACAGGAACACCTTGCACTAGACTAGGTTGCTCAGACCTCTGTTCAAACTGGTCTCAAACACTATTAGGAATGGGGCATCCACAACTGCTCTGGGCAACCTGTTGTAGTGCCTCACACCCTCTTTGTAAAGAATTTCTTCCCAATATCTAAACTAAACCTACTCTCTCTCAGTTTGAAGTCTTGTCTTGTGACTACATGCTCTTGCAAACAGTTCCTATCTTGTAGGCTCCCTTCAGGTACCAGAAGGCCACAATTAGGTCATGTACTACATCAAAAGTACTCCCAAGAACAACTCCTGAATTAGTTTTGAGTCAGACTTTTTACAGAACAGTTGCATTTGTTTGGGTTTTTTTTGTTTTTTGTTTTTTTTTTTAACTCTTGAAGAAATGCACTCGGTCTTATGGTTTCTTGAAAGGTTGAGGAGAGAAGCAGACTTTGCTGCTCTTTAAAGAAAGTCTAATGCTGAAGTCTTTCAGGTGTCTTACCCCTGTCCCCTCATATGGCAGACAGAACTTGCTTTAGAGGAATGGTATGCCTTCTAATATGTAAGTTCTTAGTTCATGGTTACCATGAGCATTCTTACTTAATAATGTAATGAATTTTTACTAATATTATGACACCATGACATTTTACCAATGTCATGGAATACCTGGATTCATATGCCGTAATTACTGTGATTAGTATTGTGGGGTTATTACAGCTAGCTAGTCCTAAAGGAATGCAAACCGATGCTGTTTTCCTGACCATAGTTTTAATGCTGTCTCTCTCCTTGAGTTCCAGGCTAACACAAGCAGAATTGAATACGATCAGAAGAAGGAGTTTATGATAGATATTGCCTTTAAATACTGGCCCTGAACATTCAATTTCTTGGGAAATTTGATAACTTCCTACAGAATACTACTTATTACTACTTAACATCAGTATCTAAACTGCTCGGTTTACAGCCAGCTCAGCTGAGTCTATGTAAACACCTCCTGTCTGTGATGTGAACAAACTTCAATTTCTTTCAAAGAGTGAAGGTTGTTACAGGAAGGGGACACTGTGTGAAGTTACAGTCCTGGGTAGTTCAAAGTTTTCCAAGTTACTTGGCATCCCAACAGTATTCCTGTAAGTTTAGGTTGATTGAAAGAAAATAATTTCATGTGATGTTGACAAATGATTGAATTTATGTATATACACCGAGAACACAGGTTCTGCTTTACTGAAATACAAAAATAGTATTCAAAGAAAAGAATTTATTTTTCCTGCCTTATGAACAGGCTCATCTTTTCCCTTAAGCATTATTTTGTCCTATGAATTCACAGTAAAGCAAGAACAATCTTTTACATCACCATCATGTTTATGATCAAGAGTATTAACCAATTCTATATTAAATTTAAAACAAACAACCAAACAAACCCAGGAAAAAGAAATATTTCAACAGGAAGATAAAAATTAACATAGTTCCTTAAAGTAGGAGCTACAAGTTCAGGGACACTCAGGGAAATGGGAACAGAGAAAAAAAGTAGTTCTAATGAGATTTTAAGAATTCAGGGACTGCTTTGGGAGATGTATGGAGATCCATACATCTAGACTCAGCCAGTTAATATTCCAGAGCAGACTGCCAGAGATATTTTAATATCTTCACATCTGCTTTTGCAGTAGCTGAAATTCCAATAACATTAGAGACAGCACAACTCAGCATTGAAGAAAATTGTATCAAGCCCTATATTCATGGCTGTATCTAGCCATGCAAATCAGAGGCCCTATTTTCCATCCAGCGTTGAACATTCAGTCAGAGTTGTTTTGTTCTGTGGCTTATAAATATTTATTTCTGTCTATATCTTTATATGCCCACAATTGATGATATTCAGAATAAATAACCAAACAGGAAAATACAATAGTTCACAGTGAAACTTCTGCTATACCACCATTCCAAATACAAGCCTTTGTCAATTCTGGCATTAGATTTGACTGTAGTATAAACTGGTAATTATTTTAAAACTATAAACTGAACTTGTTTATCTCTCACTTATCCCTAAGACATTGAAAATTACAAAATTCAGTAGATCTAATACAGTATTCACCTTATATGTTAGCTGGATTGCTGGCATTTAGCCAATAGTGCATTTA
>VWZF01003295.1:112430-156766 GCA_013396755.1 Sclerurus mexicanus
GGAAAAAAAAAAGAAAAAAAAAAAAAGGAAGGTGGAAATTGGAGAAGCATTTCTTATTAATGACATATTTAGAAAGTACATTTTCTTTTAAGCATAATAATTTTCTTATGTACAACATAATTCAATCACTAACCTTAAAAAAATAAAAAAGTAATCAATCTCAAACAAAGAGAAGGAGCATTCATACAGTCCTCAGTTTGCCACTGAAATAGTGGTGTTGTCAGGAGATAGCCAATATGCCTGAAAAACTACACCCAACTATATTCTGATGGTCTTCAATGTAAATAGAAAGTAGCACTTTAAATCAGAATGAATCTGTAGTCATTGCCTTTATCAGTGAGTGTACTCTAGGTTGTGAAACAGTTTGCTCAATGCATAGAAAACTCTGATAATGCTGGTTTGTGTCACAGCACTTCAAAAGGCTTTATGCATTACCTTACAGGAAATATGGTTCAAAACAGAGTTGACAACATAGATGATGATACACGTACTCTTACCTAGATACACTGTTGTTATTCCAAAGACTCTTGCAAGACATTTAAAATGGCACATCAGCCACTATGCAAGATATTTTGCAAAAGTCATGGACTTTTTTTTATTTTTTTAAGTGGCATTTTGTCACAGCCAAGACAAAGAAAATAATTTGTAATTACCATAACTTTCATGATATCATACTTTTTTATTTTCAACATATAATACCAGAATATTGTAGTCTGTCATTAATTTCTGCTCTCAAATTTCTAATTTTATTTAATTTCAAAGTTCTAATCCCAGCCATTGAGGTTTTGTTTTAGTTTGTTTTGGTTTTTTTGTCTTTATTTTGTGTGTGTATGTGTTTTTGTGAGTTTGTTTTGGTTTATCTTTTGGTTTGTTTTTGTGGTTTTTTTTTCTTTCAAAAAGACTGTTATTTTAACACATGTATATATTTTCTAAGAAAAGAAGCTGAGGGAAAAAAAAAACACAAACCAAAAAACTGACAAAACCCACAACCAACCAACCAACCAATTAAAAGAAATAAATAATCACAATTCTTTGGCATAGTTATAATTCACAAGTACACTGGAATGGTAAATTGACATTTTCAATTGTATTTGTTCCATTCAGTGGTTTAATAAAGAACCTTTTAGACTGCACCAACTATACAGTAATGGAATAAAATGTATAGCAGCATGACAAATTCAACTGATTTATAGCAATATGCGTTCTTTTCTCCAATACCATCCATATCTAGAAGGGGAAAAAAGCTAGTTCTGTTTCTTATCATTGGTTTCTACATTCTCTTAATTTCAATTTAACTTGTGTGGCAACAACTACTTCCATTTTCCCTACTTACCCTTTCATATTTCTTTTACAAAATTCAGAGATAGAATGGATTTTGTTCAGGACACTTCCCAAGAAAACATTCCTTCTCCAGCCTCAATGGAGAATAATGCAAGAGTCTGAATACAAACTATATCTCCTCTCCCAGACTTTATCCCAAACTATATCTCCTCTCCCAATATTGTAATTGAAATTATCCAGAGGGAGAGTCAGTTGTTCACAAAAAAACCAAACCAACCAACCAACCAAAACCAAAACCAACCAACCAAACAAAAAAATTCTATTGCCAATCTAGGACAGGAGAAATTAAGATAAGACTTTTGTTTCATAATGTTGTCTTCTCCTCTCATCCAAACCCACTTGAAAATAATGCCATAGAAACATGTACTTTTATGAGATTTTGCAAAGACATATTTAACTAATACAGAAATACTTTAAGAAGGAGAACATTGCAGTCTTTTGAAAATGTTTGTGATATAAAAGTTGCATGCTAAAACATGACAAATATGTATTAGTGATTCCTTTTAGTGACAGATTCCTAATTAAGAAAAATGTTTTAAGATTTGCTTTTCTCTGTTTGTTCACTGTAACTTAATTCCATTATAAATATGTTCAGTAAGAGGTGTATTCTGCTGAAATACAAAACCCCAAAATTTACTTTTATTTTGTAACAAAAGTCTGACATTTTCAGATCCCTTCTGAACCTGCAAAGGTTCAAAATTCTCTAAAATATTTCTAGATGGTAAAAATAACTTCAACAACCATGGTAGGACTAAAGGGGAATGAAGACTAAGAGGGATGTGGGACATCCTGAAAATAAATCTGGGGCTTGTAGCCAAACTAGAGGACACAGGAATATGGAGGATGATCAGACTCCCTCAATAATAACAGTGGCTGCTATAGGCTTTGCAGCTGTAGGCTATTTAACCTAGAAAACCTAAAACCAGCATAAACTACTTTCTACTTTGCTGGCCTTGTTCAAAGAATCAGCCCATTGTTATTCAGACAATGTTAAATGCTTTTTAAACTTACTTGTGAAGGGTGATTATAAACTGCAGCTCCAAGTCTACTGGAGAATGTGAAGATGCAGCAATGTTGCTGTGCACATATCAGGGCAAAAAAAACTTCTGTCTTATGTGTTCATTTACTTTTTGCTACTTTTATGTGTCCATTTACTTCCTGATCCATGTATTACCCTAACTGGGAAGCATTTACTTCTTATCCCTCCCATTCCCCCTGTACAGCCTGGCTCTGGTCTCTCAGAATCACTCTACAGCATGAAAAAATTTGTTTATAATCATCAAGTTACTTTAAACTATAGTGATGAAGACTTCTAAATACTTACTGACCAAAAATCTTGCTGACCAAAAAAAAAAAAAAAAAAAAAAAGGAATCATTTGGCTGCTGGTCCACAATACTTTATTATTGTCATGAAAAGAGTCAAGGCGGCAACCACTAGTAAAGCTCCNCATGAAAGACTGAAGTAAACTAAACTATCAGCTAATTTTATTTGAAATTATGGGTGAAAACTCTTTTATCTGGTGGAAGTAAATATTCACTTGAGATGGTCTGAACCTGAGTTACTCAAATCTAATGGAATATCAGGGTATATGGTCTATAAGCTACATGAGGATGAATGACAGGATAGACTCATGGAGAAACTGGCACAGGTTTATAAGATACAGCTGATCACAGCAACTGCTTATGTGTTTGCTTGAGCATTTAGTAAGTGTCAGGCAAGCATGTAACTTAAAAATAAGGATAAAAATAGCAAACATCGATATTTACCACTGCAGCGGCTGAAACATTGTATCCTCAGGCCATATCTGTTCAGTACAGACTAGTTCATCTGTCTCGATTTGCTTTACCTGTGTGTGAAATTGGGTATTTCTCTCTCAAGTTTCCAGGTAATGGAATAGGTACAGGAAAAAAAGGGGGAATTAAGAATAACTAATCAGGGCTGTCATGTGTTGTCTTCTCTCATGGGATACAAATTTGTAGTGAGTCCTCAGCCCAACCCAGAAGTCAAAAACTGTGCATTAAGGACTCAGAACAAAGCCAAGCCTGTGGCCATGTGAACCCATGAAAAATGTTACAAATATTTCAGAGAGTACTTGGGATTATTTTTGTTTGTTTGTTTGTTTGTTTTGGTGTGTATGTGTTTGTTTATTATCAGGTTACTACTTTCTACTTTATTACCCAACAGGAGTTTATTCAGCCAGATGATTCTATGTTTTTTCCTTGGTCTCTGTGTCATAACTTGTTGGAGAGTAGGGATTGTTCAGTCTGAAGAACAGAAGGCTTTGGGAAGATCTTAGACCAGCCTTTCAGTACATAAAGAGAGCATAGAAGAAGGCTAGAGAGGGACATTTCATATGGCATGTAATGATAGGACAAGAGGGAATGGTCTTAAGATGAAGGACTCTGGGTTTATATATATTCATGTAAAGGTGATGAGGTATTGGAACAGTGTGGCTGTGGACTCCTCATCCATGGAGGTGTTCAAGACCAGGCTAGATGAGGCTCTGAATAATTTTGTCCATCTGAAGGTTCCCTGCACATGGAAAAGGGGTTGGAACTGGGTGATCTTTAAGGTCTTTTCTAATCCAAACCATCCTATGATTCTACTGTTCAATGACAACTTCCTTCTCTGTAGGTAAAAAGTACCAAGTAAGTTCCCATAAAATTATTTACATATGTTTTACATTATTTGCATGGTTTCTTTATTTGGATTACAACACTCTTTGTTCTTCTGGATAATCAGGAGTTGTCTTTGTGTCTTGGAGTCATTTGGATTCCAATTTTCAGGGAGTCAAAGTGCTGTTTGAGTGACTAGCTGCACACGGGATCTTAGAAAGTTCTCAACACTCTTAAAAAAAAAATCAATAATGCTCTGCTTTCAGAATCATCAATCACTTTTGAAAATAGATTCATTTTTCTTCAAATACTCTACTAATTTGTCCTCTTTTGCAAAACTGAGCATAGGTATTTATTGCTCTATGTTAAAGATTTCTTCATGAATTATTGAGTTGGCATTGAGAGCTACTAACCCAGTCATGCTGTGGGTCCTTCCTTTTTTGTACTTTCTCCACACTGGCCTACTTCCAAAAAAGGCAACATTATTTGGCTGCCTTATGAAAGACTTTATTACTTAACTGGACCTGCTCTTGCACTGTTCTCTGACATTATATAAAGCTCAGTGTATTATCAGACACTAGGATCTCTTTTACTTCACTTGCACTTGCTGTCATCTTTCTTGCCAAAAATGGAGCCTAGCCCAAAACAAATCACTGCTCATGTTTTGGTTTTGAGTGCCCTGATCAGTGTGATTTCCAGTTCTTTTCAGCTCTGGCCAAATGCCAAGTGCACCAGCCTTATTACAAGCTCCTGAAAATTGGGTTTTATAGTGGAAGTGCTGACACAGCCTTAGATATTGGCAGGAACAACATAATTATAATTATGTAAGGAGAGATGAGCAAGAAAAACACTATTGTTGAAGACAGAAAAAAAACTTCTGTCATTAATCATCTCATACATTTGAGAAAATGACTTTGGAAAAGGAAAGGTTAAAATGCTGAAGTACTGAAAGAAGGTGAACAGAAGACCACAGTTCATCTCGATGTTCCTATTATAGAATCCACAGAGCTAATGAGATTAAATTTCTCTGAATAAGGATTGTGCTAAATATAATTGTTATTTTCTTAGGGTCCAATATTAAGCATTGTAGCAAAATGAAACTGAAGAAATTGGAGCCAAACTCTGGGAGAAGCTGACATGGATACTCTGCTTCAGGTATTTTTTTCCAGGCTGTTGCATGGTTTCTAGTTTTACACTGGCTTTCAGCAAGCCATTATTTTTTTAGACTGAGACACTAGCCACACCCTATGACTCATCTTTTCAACCTGTTAGAGCAGAAAATATGTAGGTAGATGGACTGATAGAGAGAGGGGATCTTGTGTGTGCTTGTACGTGCACACAGACAAACATACAGGCTATAGACAAATATGCAAGCTTATTTCTTTGGTTGGTTTAACAGCTTTGAGGGGGAGCCGGCTCCATCTACTTTCCCAAGACTCCTGGAGTATGGAGGGGATTCTGAAATCCCCACGTGGTCAGGAGTAAGGACGTGCAGCCCCACAAAGTAGGGAGGTCGTAGAAAAAGCCTTTAATTACTTACCCCAAGGGTATTTAAACTCTTTGGGCAGGGTCTGGGAGGTAAGATGTGACTGGGTAAGGGTTCAGGGGGAGTGGTGTGGGGGACACAGGGGCCAATAAGGGAGGAGGAGGACCAAAAGCCAGTGGAAGCCCAGGAATGGGGAATGACTGGTGATACATCCAGTAAGGTCGTGGTGGGGGGCGGGGCTGGATATATGGGAAGAAAGAACAGTCTATGTTCACATGTGTGGGATTCTAGGGGTTACATTCTAAATGGGGGAAAACCCGTACATAAAAGACACAAGTAATGTTGAATTATAAAGTCTCTGGTCCCTTGGAAGTTGTCACAGCGGTGGCCTTGTCTTCAGCAGTTTCTTTTTCCATGATGTGTAGTCTGGATAATCCTCTGTTTTGCATGTGCAGTGGCAGAAGTCTTTTCCAACAAGTTGGTTGGATATTTGTACATGAACATTCAGGCACATACAAACACAAATGTGCCATACACATGAACTTAGTGTATGAAGACCTCGAGTGGCTTCCAAACATTTTTTTATGTAGAAGATTGAAGTAGGAATCCCTCTCCCAAAATCTGAAATTCATTAGTCTGTGTGTTTTCATAAAAGAAGCTTTTTGAGTGAAGCTGTCATGAATCACCTTGCTCTTGCTAAATCAAAATCCCTGAAAAAATAAAGAATAAGAAAAATATTGAGTCAGTCTTTAAACAGTGGGAATTTAAATCCTGATTTTCTTCCCTTCTTTCTCAACAATTTGCATTTTAGGCAACTACAATTTCTATTAAAAAATGCTTAGATAAATACACATTACATCTCAGACAGAGGAAGAATAGATGAGTGGATTTTAGTAAATGAAATCAGAAGCTACCATGAGAGTAGGTCGAAGAAATACCTAGGCACAACGTAATGATTTGTTTAAGACACATTCACATCTGTTACAATGGCTAGATAATTTGTTATGGTGTGATCATGTGTGAAAAGTATTAGGGAAACATTAACTTTTCGGCTGCGACAAAAAAATTAAAATGAACCCGAGTTCACTGTTTACTAACGTCTGTTTCACAGAAATTCTCTTTAACTGAAGATTATTTTTAACTTTAACTGAAGATATTTTGTTTCCATGCAGTCCTTGCCTTGGTGAAATTTTCTGCTGGGAGTGGAGCCATAGCCATTGACCTCAAATGGCCAGGATAACCGGAGAAAGCTGAATCTTTTATCTTAAATGTTCCAAATAGCCTCAGCTGATGGCTATAACTGGAAAAGGTAAACAAATGCTAATACTGAGGTGCCACCATCTTACCTGTTAATTAATAGATGATACTACTCAGTGTATATATCTCTTCCTAGCCAATTCTGAAGATGATGAATTAGTATTTCATGTGAACATATCCTTATGTGAAAGAAAGGGTCATCGGTACCAAAGATGATAATTAAAAATTCCTAAATTTGCTCCTAAGTTAAGCTCCTTAGACACAGATATTGAAGAAGGACAGAATCTCCTCTATTTTCAAACACATCTCTAAAAAACATTCAGTAGCATCCAGTCCTATCATAAATAGGTGAAGTTCCCAGTGCCGTTGGTGGTTGGTATGGTTCTCTATACTGGAGTTTAATTTGACCCTTAAATCATTACATCTATAGATTTTTAAAGTATACTTGTGTGTTAGTTTTATACCTGTTGGCAGACAGATTTCGTATGGCTCCATAGTTACAGAGGAGCCTGGAGAGGTCTGGAATATTAAATAAAATTGGCAGGCAGAAGGAATGACTACACAATTGATAGACTGCAAAATCATTAAATAGTTGGTAACTTAGCTGTAGAATGAAAGGTACCAGCTGCTGTAAGTGAAACTAAAAGAATCAGAGAATGAGAAGGAGAATAGAAGCAGAAGTTCAAGACATTTACCTGACAAAGAATTCCTTGACTGTTGTAAGTGTGTTGCTGTGTCTTAAACTGAGATTTCATATTTATCACTCACCTTTACTTTTAAAAGCTCTAAAGTATCTCAGATGGTGCTGTGCAGCACAAACTGTGAGAAGGAATCTGATCGGATGCTACACATCGTAAAGGACAGTAGGAAATGTGTAGAAACAAGAAAACAACAGAATAGGTGTCATTTCTTCCAGTCTCTTTTCACTGCAATATAAAAGTTTGTAGGTGAAAGCATTAGGCTCTTACTTGCCAGTTGCATGCGCTGTGGACATGGAAATGATTTACATGTATAGCACAATACTTTGACAGTCATGCCTCTGTAATTCTAGTTCCAGTTTCCATAGGAAGATACACTTGATTTAGCCATGTGTGTATGGCCTATGGTCTCTTCATTAGTACTATTTATTTTTACATTGGGATTAATGATCTCTCCAAAGATACTACATCAAAAATTGTCTTTTATGTGAAAGCTAATCAAAAGACAAAGGTCTCTTGTCAGGTGATTAATTCTAAGCTCAGTGAACTAAAGGTAAAAATGAAAATTATAATGACATGGAATTTCATCTTGTTACTAAAATTGTCAGCAAAGGAACTAGAAAGTGCTTGACCAGATTGTTTAGAATTTTGATGGGATTTATGAGGGGAAGAAAAAGGGTAATTTGGGCTGGAGACCAGTGCCTGGCTTACACTTTTATCTCAGAGGGCTACAGTGCAGTATGGTTTAATGCTGCTGCTGAATCTGCGGAGACTTTGTCTTTTACCCTCTGATGATCACAGTAATCACAGCACCAAGCCTGTCTGAGTTCAAGAAGTGTTTGGTCAATACTCTCAGTCAGATGATGTGATTGTTTGGGTGGCCTGGGCAGGGACAGGGGTTGGATTTGATGATTTTGATGTGTCTGTTCCTATCAGAATATTCTATGATTTTATAATCATGTCCAAAAACTGTAACATCACAATTTCTTATATAGAATCCTGTCAGTCATGTTCAGAGCATACTTTCAAGGTAACAGTTTAGGTCAAATTGCAAACATAACATTGTCAAAATAATAAAGGTCATTAGCTTTGACTGTAAGAGTCATAGAAAAGAATATGAGGCAGGCAAAAAAAAAAAAAGAACAAATAAAACACCAAACAAACAAACAAACAAAAAAAACCCCAAAACCAACATCCAAAAACCAAAATGCACACACAACAAACCAAATGAAAAAAGCTTCCCACTATTTTAAAACATACATATTTGCTTGAACATAATTTATAATGTAAGCCGTTATACTATTCAAAATGCATAGAAACCATAGAAAAAATACAATAGAAAAAAACATTTTTACTGAGACTAAGAGTAACTGCTATCACAGACCCACAATACACTGATAGAACACAAAAACACAGTCTTCTCCCTGTTACAATTTATAAATACTCAGAGAATGTGTAAAGCGAGTAAATTATCTTTCTCATGCAGATTAATAAAGACAAGACTGAGATCACAAACTGCTGTTTGCACTGTTTCATTTATTGAGGTCTACAAAGACCTGAACACTAAAAGTAAGTATCTTGCTACTTGGCTATAAGTTTCCCAACAGACTATGTTGTCTCACAAGAGATTTCTATTGCAACTTACTCTTTTTAAGCTAAACATCTGGTGTTTTAAATGTTTATATATCACTGAGATGGCTTGCTTGCTCATTTAATAAGTATATATACAATGACC
Source organism: Sclerurus mexicanus (assembly GCA_013396755.1). NCBI lineage: Eukaryota > Metazoa > Chordata > Aves > Passeriformes > Furnariidae > Sclerurus > Sclerurus mexicanus. Next base: position 121,564 of record VWZF01003295.1, read on the forward strand.
CTTTTGTTAGGGGTAGGCAGTCTTTCTGTATTTAGATGTGCACACGGAGTATTACATGAACCTGTTTATAAATGCAGGTGGTTCTTGCTTCACGTATAGAGTACATTATTTAATGTCTATGGCCAAATTACGACAGCCCTGTTTAGACTGAATAGTGTCATACTACAGCAGTGGCAATGGACAAACAAAATCACAGTAGAATTGAGTACCATTCAGCATAAATAACACAAAAAAACGTAGTTAGACTGTACATACAACTGAAAAAATTTCTTCATTTCTATCAGTTTGATACAGATGACCATCTGTAGGCTAGTGATATTTTTCTTTCTATTAACACTGTGCTTTTTTATTTATTTAGGAAATTGGGAAATGCTAATTCTACATTCAGCTCTGCTGCTAACTTACTGTGTATCAGTGGACATTTATTAGCGTGGCCATTTAAAATGGAAATTATACAAACCCTACACCCAGCAAGAGAATTTTTTATTTTAATTAGTCTCAAACTGCCAAAGATTGTAGAGTACTGAAGCCAACGTAATAACATTGTTTGTTTTCTCAAACATGTTTTCAAGGGTTCTCTTTTTTGTTCAGTTTTCTACCATGTTATGTAGTTAGAAAGATTTTGCTCACTCTCAGCATTGGTATCAGATAATCTTCATAGATATCAGCTTTGAAAGAACTAAGTGGGTAATTTTTATACATAAAGTTGAATTGTACTCAACATTGCTAACACAAATATTTTCTATTAATATCAAGCATATGGAAAAGCAACATTTTCTTACCTTTTTTCATTACACAGATTTTGCCGTTGAAAAGTAGGGAAAAAAACACTTTTTGCCTTTCTTTTTGCTACTAATCTCCTCCCCCTTCTCCCTTGTCACTATTACAAAACATTTCTGTGGACCTGATTTTTTTTCCCGGTCTTCCTATCTGTACTCCTATTAATTATGTCAGCTGAACATGATATTTATAATACATTCTAAAATTCTATTCTGTTTTGTGTCTTATGTGGGACACACAACTCAACATGGATGATCAGCATGTGGGTGGACATGCATTCAGAAAAAAATCTCTCAAAAGAATCTAAATGTATTTGCTACTAATTAGTTTAAACAAGCTCCTTCTTGTGGAGTCTTATGAATCGAACTGCAAGTAGTATTAAGTGGCAGTTTAAGAACAAGGCCATGGAATGAATAATGACAAATACTCAACTATGAGTTTCAGGAAATACTGACTATGGTGTATAAACCATTTTTAATAATTGCCTAAGGTCTAAAAGACAGATATCCACTATGGTACACACTTTCCAGAAGGGCATTAAGAGGGGATTTAAAGAATACATGCTAGAAATTCAGGAATTACATAAAAACAAAGCTAGCAAATGCATAGAGAAAATCTGTAACAGCAAACCAGAATTCTATAATGACTTGAACAGCAAAGGGAAAAGAAATCTTTTGTGGGGAAAAAAACAAGTAATGTGCAAACCTACAGGATTTCTTTTAAGTCTGATTATAAAGTAAAACAACACTAATGAATTTACTCAATGGATTGAAATGTTCATGTAGTTCTTTTCCCACAATCTCAAAACAACCTGACAAATCGTGAAAATGTTTCACAAAAGGATGACTAGTTCATCAAAGGTCTGTCAGTGATTCAAAATGTAGAGGTTAAGCGTAAAGCTCTTCAAGCTGGAAAATTATAGAACTATGAGAGAACAGTAGAGAGGTCTAGGGAATTAAGGAAGGTAAAGAGAGAATAATTTATTTCTATTTTCCATAACAGAAAAACAGGGATACCTATCGAATTTCCTAGGCACATAGGTTTAAAACAATAAAAAGTTTTTCATGAACTGCAACGTATCACAGAACTTATTGATGTAACCTGCATTTCATGCCAGTACTTTTTATTAAGAAAAGTAATGGTAGAATGGCCTATGCAAAAATCATAAACGTGATGACAGAAATGTAACCTGTGATAGAAGGAACAAGGATAGTAGTGAATTTCAAATTTTTTCTTCTTTGTTTGCCTTCTCCTTATTTTTGTTTCTTCATCACTCTCCTCTGGTCATGACCTATGGTGGACTCACTCAGGCCACTCTTAAGTCATGTTTCTGCACATGGTTGCATGGTTGCATAATATATCCTTGAATCTGGTCCCAGTCTTTATTTTTTTTTAAATGAAAAATAGCAATGGGAATTTGCTCCTGCCAAATCTTTAAATTACTTCAGATGTGTTTTTGGATGGCAACTGAATTCAATCTGTAGTATAGGAGTTTGCACTCTTGATTGTGTTCCTATTAACATTTTACCATTTAATGGCACAGTCATCCTATCTGTCACATAATTCTTGCTCACTTTTATGTTATTCTTTTCTTCTCTTAGTCCACCTTATGGAGAAATGTGAATAAATTGCCACATGGCTAGACATTTTTAAGCCTTTTTATCAGGTCATATCACTCTTGAGCACTTTCTACACAAACAATCTATTTCTTAAATGCATTACTCCCTGAAAAAATATGTATTTTTGGAACAATAGCATAAATTATAAAGGGGCGGAGAAGGAGGTTAAAACTTTTCACTTTAACTATTTCATCATTATGTAGACATCACTCTTAATGTTAAAATACTTTAGCTTAAGAGACTAAGAAGATAGATGTCTGATGAGAATGCATTTTTTACATATTAGTTGTCATCAGAATGCACTGCAGGTAGAAAGAAATGACACTATTTTCATATATTTTAAGGAAATTAGGTGCAAGAGAGCATATTTAAGTGCTAAATTCTGCCAAGTCATAATGATATAAAACAATTCATTAAATATTTGCTCTACTGTCACATATAAACAATATTGCGAATCCATATTTTTCAGAACTCTTCACAGTTGTAGCTGACACAACTTTATTCAAAGATTATTCAAAATACATATTACAAAGATTATTAAAACTGTGTAGAAATGTCAGCATTTATACCACATAAAATATGTAACCTTTTATGTGAATAACTCAACCAGGATGTTATCAATTGTACTTGTGTTGCACTTTCTGCTTTTGTTTCTGCTGTTCATTAAATTTGTAGTAGTTTCTGCACTATTTTTTAAAAAAAATATTTTATTTATGGACCCTATCCTCTCATTTTTACTAGATTTCTTAAAGAGCAGATAGATTTATTAGACCAACACAGAACAAGCCTATGAGCATTTTTGGAGCAAAAAGTTTAAGTAAATTTGATATAACCTTTAAAAAAAGAGAGAGAGAGAACAGGTCATATGAACAACATCTAGAATACATTTGCCAATCTGTAAACACTTGGTAGTTATACTGTGGATGTTTATTTATGTTACATTCTATGTATGGCTTGCCATCATCAATCTGTTCCTACAATCAAACAAAATATATTTACTTCTCTGGCTCATGGAGGCAAATAGACTGTATATAGGTTAAAACTTGAAATAAAATGATTTATTCTGGTCACATTTGAAAGACTGTTAGTTTTGCTAGGAAAGAAAGGTCTCATCCTACCTAATCCTGAATTATTATACTAATTTATCTGTCTTTCCTCAGTACCATATCATACTTCCCCTGGCTTTGAAATAACTCCAGGTTTTGTTTATGTCTTCCTGACAGCACCCTCATCTTTCTTTAGATGCCCAGTACATGGACTTTGTCTTGTTAAGCTGATGACATGACCTCACTGGCCAAAAATTCATCAGTAAAGAAAAGGAAATGTTTTCACCTGGAAATGTTCTTACCTGGAGCAGAGCAAGGTCCAGTCTCAGAAAATTCAGTTTTATTATTTATAGTGGAAGAAAATTGCCAAGGTAGAAATCCCTTTAAAAGATGTTATAGTACCTACCCATCAATGGAGCCTTTTTGTAGTATTTTGTTATTGAGTAGTTATCCTCTCTTCACACTTGTTAAACAACAACAAAAAAAGGCTTGTTTTAACTCCATTTCTTATTTTTTCTTGCCCTTGTATGAAGTGTGTGCCCATTAGCTTTCCAATGGATTGACAGTTTTAATGAAAAATTATGTGTTTAGAAGACTGGTGTCCAAATGGTAAGAACAGAAATTAAATATCTCCCTGTGTAACATACTTCTTATTGCAGCTACAACTTGCCTTTAAATCAACTTAAATGATCGCCAGAATGTTCCTTTCATGTAAGGTGGTGCATTTCCATGTTTTCTGCTTATATTCTATATATGATATTCAACCTTTTTCTTAAGTTGGTACTATTACCTCAGTGGCTAATATAACCTCTGTATATTTGCAGGAGCTGATTTCTGTCATTGGTTTGTCATTGGCTGTTGACTCCTGAAGACCAAGGGGTGGATCTTTTCTAACCTCTTATAGACAATGATTTTTTGGTTAATCTACTAAACTGATCACAGTTGTATTCCAACTGGACTGAATCTTAGATCTTATCTGTGAAAAATACTGAAACATGAAGGTATAGCATTTAAAATTATCTATATTTAGAGGTGCTGCCATTTTTTCTGCTAATATTTAGGCAATTCAGCTATTTATCCAAGACAATTTTTATCTTTATAGTGTCTTGATAAAATGAAAAGACAAGTTTTCTCTCTGATAGACAAACAGGTAAACTTTTCTGAAGCAAGGATTCAAATCTATTCTGATACATTTTTTTTTTCAAAGCCAATTAGAATTCTTTTTTTTCTTTTTTTTTCATTATATTGCATGCAAGGTATTTTGGACCAGGACGTGTTGGTACAATATGATGCCAGTAAGAAAAACACCTTATAGCCTGTAGGATGACATTTAAAATTGTTTTTATTAAACACTATAAGAAGAAAATAATGCAGATAATTTTACATTACATTGTCACTAACTCCTTGATGCATAGTGGACCTACAGTGAGGCTCACAACACAGTGTCCTACTGATTCCATGGAAGCAGAAGACACTGGATTCTCCTTACATTGAGTGGGACAGCAATTATCTTGGTGATTTACCTGAATTAATGAAAAATAAATCAGGAAAATAACCTCAAATGAACTGAGATTAGCATAGGAAAAACCAGTTAATTTGTTATGAAAGAAGACAGAAATCCTGGGAAGGTGTGGGAAAACAATTTTATCATACTAATCCTCATTAACCTAAAGTGTGTTTTTCAACAGAGATTGTTGGAGTGAAGAAACACAACAAGTCTTGTTGGGGTGAGACAAGAGGACAGAGGATCAATTGAGAACTCAGATTTTTTTAAAAAATAACTAAAACTGGTAACTGGAAGTTCTGAGAAAAAAATAGAAACACGTAAGAACCTGGAAGCAGATAAGTCAGTTGTTCATTCTAAATTAATCTGGGCTTTTGAGAGGTAACAGTGATGCTAGCTAAGGAGTAATAGGAGACCTGATTATATTTATTAATTTTTAGAATGAACTCCTTTGCCTAAGGGTAAAATAGAAGGTGATGCAGACTTACAACACTGTTTTTTATTTTATTTCTTTGTAGTATTTAGAAGAACTACTGATATATGTAAGTTAGATAATTATGCTGTGATCTTAGTATGTCACAGAATTTACAATGCTATTGCTGTGACTTAGTGCTTTCTCTAGGTTTCCTTTTTTATTTTAAGAAGAGACAAAAAAAGTGGAAAAAAAGCTGTTACTTAAAATAATTGAATATGTTGGACTGGAATACATAGTATTTGCTTTCCTATTTTTGATGTTATTTTTTTATTTTTTAGAAATATCTGTGCTTTTAAGCTCATTTACATTTTGAATGCCCATTTGAATGCTGTCATTTAGAGTTTTAATGATTGCAAATTATATCCTTTGAAATGTTCTCCTGGTTAACTTTAATATTTGGCTTCCAAGGAACAAGTTTCTTTGGAAAACACAGTGGAAAATGTAGGAGCATGAGAACTGTCCAATTTAAATAACAATGTACTTACAGTACACTGGTTTGCTTTCCCTATGACTCTATCTATCAACTGCCCACACTGTCAGCTTCTCAAACATCTTGGGCAGGAAGCCGCGTTCTGGCTCCAAAAAGGTCCTTCTCCCTCTGATTATCTCTACATGTTTCTCTGGGATGTTAAATTATTCTGCTGAGGTACAGGAAGAGTGGAAGTAAAAGATATGCCCTTAATGTCTATTGCCCTCAGATGAGTATCTATTACATTGGATCACTTTTGTCTTTGAAAAGAAGCTTATCTTCTCAGCATGCTTCAGCTGGTAGGCTGTCACAGTCTGAGATGAAAGTGACAGTGTATGATTAAAAGGGCTCAGAAAAAAAGGCAGTCTTACTCACAAGTATGTGTTGTGTTAATGAGGTACACCATCTTCCTGCTCTATGGCTGGCATGGCAGAGCCAAGGAGCGAAGGTTGGGAGCCAACATGGTGGCATGACCTGGTAGCATGCAGGCTACCTGGTGTTAGGCCAAACATGCTCCAGGAACCCTCACTCATTCAGAAACCCTGGTACTTATAGGATTGGGTGGAGAATACCCAGTTCATGTTGGCTTAAATCCCACAGCCCCTGCTGCTTTGGGTGTTGCTGCATGGGCATGCACAGCTTGACTTTCTGTAAGGTTCTTTCTGTAATGTTATGTGTTAGTTGAGAGCAACTGCACCACATTGCACGCATATTTGCTGCAGAAAATTAAGTGGAAAACACCTTTCTACTTTTCAACTCCAGCCTAGGAGCAGTGACAGGACATGCATATAGCTGAAGACATCTGTAGCATCGGTGGGGAAACCCAGTCAGTAGGTATGGTGAATGTTTTTGCTACTGACTTATTACGTCTTATGTACCAAGTCCTGCTCAGAATGCTACAGCTGGCAAGAAAATTAAACTACAGTCGACAACGAACATACACTGTAGTTGTACAATACTCTTGTTCAGGAACCTACAAAGTAGGTTTTTAATAATGGGAAACAAATTTAGAAACTGATGATGAGATAATGATTAGTTGCTACTTGTATAATCTCATTATGAGGATCATTGTCTTATTGATTAATAAAACCTGCATACTCTGCCAGCAATGCAATTAAGGTAATAATTAGAAAAGCATTCTAAAAAATAACCACAGCTGATAAATTTCTCTCTCTTTTTTTTTTTTTTTTAATAAAAAAGTAACGATAAGGAAAAGCAGCAGTTTCCTTGATGTCCTTTGATGGTTTTCAGCTATCTTTTTTTGTGTGTGCCAAAAGGGAGAAAACAGTAGCAAAAATGTTTGAACTGATGTCTGGCCAAATTCAAAGCAGCTATTGCTCTAACAAATGGAAGATATTCTACGGTTTTAGTTATACACCAAAAATCCCTACTTGTCTCATCAATGGCATGTACCTCTTTTGAGGCTTCTCACTGAAGGTGCACCGGTCACTGTATCATAGGAAGACAAAGTTATCTGAATAGCATGAATATTCTCACTTTGCACAGAAATGAGCATTATGGTCTGAATTGAAGCTGCCTGATGTGTTTTTGGTTTGGTTTTGGTTTTGGTTTTTTTTTTGGGGGGGAGGCGTATCCTTTTCATGTAGAAATAATTTTAACCTGTTGACAGAAGAAGAAAAAGACAAATAAGAAAAAGACAAATACTGTAATCAAACTGGCACTCTAGACAGTTGCACAAGCCTGAGTTTTTGAACAACCTGGATGCTTAATAGAAAGTCTTGTTAGAGAAGTAGCCTCAGTGATGCCTAACAGAAAGACAGAGCAATACTAGAATTAGCTCCTGGAAATAAAACTAGTCAAAAACAGAAGAATATCTAGTAAGCTAAGACAGTATCATTTCACAGGAAGAAAGAATGAGAGGATATAGAGTCTCAGATTGTACTCTATCATGGTGGAGTTCAGAATTTTAGTTGCTTTATTTACTGAATCCCATATACAAGATTATAGGTGAGCCAGCTGCCTAACTGCTGTTAGAGTCAGGGAGCCCTGATTAGTACTGTCAGTGGACTTCTGCAGGGTCACAAAACCAAAACAGAAGTAACTTGCTGAACTTCATGGAGCAAATAAATCCCTAGAAAAGAATAGCACTTGAAAGCATAGATTTTTTTTCCCTGCTGTAGCAAATAGATAGTTACCAAGTCCTGAAATACCTGAGTCTCATGCTTCCTCTGCCTTATGCATGTAACAATAAGCAAGCGTCTCTGGAAGATTTTTGGCCTTTCTCCATATCAGCATTTTACAAAATGCCAGGAAATTAATGGAAAATAGAACCAGACATTTGGAGATTCTGGAAAGTTCAATCAAGTAACTTTGACTTTAGACATGCTTCTCACCTATTTCAGTATTTTCATTGCTCAAGAAGTGCTCATATGTATTGTTTCAGTAAAGACAAAAATAACAGTCTATGAGTCAGGAACTAAGTACAGCCTACACTTTATCATGAATATTAATGGCATTTGTTTCCCTTTCTGGGTACCTAACCATAATATCAAAATGTAAACAGTAACAACAGCAATTTTTACCATTATTTTATTAGGAAACCAAGGAACAAACACAATACCATTATTTTCTTTTTCATTATAGACCCTCTCAATTATTTTCCCAACATTGTGTGTTTTGTTCAAACTGCATATTATATTGTACTAATTAGAGGGACAACTGCTTTTGAATGTTTTGAGATCTGAAAGGAATTAATGCCTTCTATGTCTTGGGAATTCATCAGGAATAATTTCGTATTTTCTGTTTTCACAGATCTTGAAGTTCTTGAAGTACTTGAGAATATCATCTCAATTTAAGAGAGCCAAAAGAGTAAAAGAATCAGACTTAAATCTTTTATATGTTTGCAGACAAATCTTGAAAATCTATATGTTCTAGGCACTTGAAAAAAGTCCAGAAAAATTATTAAAAGAATATGAAAAATGTCATTTTCGAATATTCAGATTTGGAATCAATTATTATGAATTTGTGACCAGACTCATAGTGTGTATAACATGAATCCAGCCATATGGAGTGAGTTTTATACTTTTCATTGACAGTTGAGAGAGTTTGATGGCTGAGATATTTTTAAGAGGTATTTAAAAAATTACTGGAACTACATACTCCAGTAGGCTAAAAACCAGTTTAAAACTCTGCAAACAACTCTGCAACTGCGGGACCAAAGTGCAAACATATTTGACCATAAAAATTTTAATCATGCTAGCTAACCTAAGAGTTTTGGACAAAATCACATTGCCAAAAAAAAAGGATTTGTTGGAAGTTTTCAAACTTTCTTAGCCTAAGATGTCAGAAAATCATTGTTATACATAATAGAAACATCCCAATCTATTCAAGTTGGGCAGTGCATTACTGTGATTTTTAAAGGATATTTATCCATTACAACTTCGTCATCAAATATTGCCTGTGGTCTATAGTTATCAACACTGTGCATTTTCATTTCAATTGTAAAAAAAAAAAAGCCTATTTCTTTTTGTCTTCCCTGATTAACATTTTGAAGCTCTGTAATTTTCTTGCTGCTCAGAGAAACAAAGCACCCAGGCTCACAGAGAAAACCCATTCAGCAAGATGTAAATATTTGCTATTCAGAAAATCTCAATGATGGTTTAGTTATTTTAAACTAAAAAAAGAAAATTACTAATAATGATTGGTTTCAGCTAATGAAATGCTTTTATGCAAATATGTGAACCCTAAATATGACCTGGAAACAAAAGACTGCTTAACAGTTACTATTAAGCAATACATTAGGAGATCAATTAAAGAGAACTTCTTTCTAATGATCAAGCTGTACAAGAGTTGCTATGGAAACCTGAAAGGAGAAAGCCCTGGAATACCAATTTGCAATTTTAAGAAGATAAAGTGTTAGAAATCTTGTGGCTGGCTGGAGAGTCATATACCAAAGTTGAAAAGTGGCTCACAAACATTCTCTCAAAAAAGAGAAGGAAAGTAAAGGAATGGAGACATTTATAACCAAGAATGATTTATGAAAAAAATTGAAACGGAAATTGTATCTGAATGAGTAGTTATGAATATATAATTCCAGAGTGGACCATCAGAGGGAGCAGAAATTCCAGTTTCTCAATGTAAGTTCATTAATGGTGGTCTCAGTGAGAGTATACACACTTCCTCACAAAGCAGAGGACAGACAAAATGGTTGAAGAGGATTATCTTGGGTTTTTCAACATGATTATGGCATTTTTCTATTTTTAAAAGACATATTATGGACAATTACAAGACAACAGTTCCAAAAGATTAATTCAATCACTTGAAAAGTAGAGATGGGAGAACATGAGGGCCAAAAAATTTCATTCAGAAAATTAATTGTACTTATTTTTAAAAAGAGATTAGTTTTATTTTAAAACATAAAGAGAAAAATGCCAAATTTCAGAGATAAAAGCTTTTTTTAAAAAATTTTTTTTAGAATTAAAAAATGTTTTTAAAATTATTACTGCTTTCCTTTAGTATATTTGTTAAGTAAAAACGAAGATTATATTTTGATTTCAAGATGCTACAACAGCAATGACCCTCTTTATTTCTGATCACTGGAAAAAATCTGCTTAATTTTTTCCCACTGACTTCAGTGGCAAGACAGTGAAACCTTTCCACACCAGACTTATATTTGAAGAATAAAAATTCTTTTTCTAGGAGCATAAAGTTCATCAGAAGATGGAAACCTACTTTTCCTAATTTTAACTTTAAGTCTACATTGGATTTTAAAAAGTAGAATGAACCTGTGCTGGTGTCTACATTGAGTGGACACAGTAGCATGGGAAAAATGCAGATTAGGGAAATCTAGAACTTTAGAGCTGAAACACAGCTCTTAGTTGCCCCTGCTATTTAACTAAGAGACCTAAGTAATTGCCTTGTGAATGGTAAGGCCATGCCATGTCACACTCCTGAATTTCCACTGACCCACATATTCACACAAACTGACTGCAGAGTCATACAACGTTGTCATCTGCAAAAGTAGCTAGGTTTATGGGTTGTAGTAGTGCTAGAAAACAAACCACAAAAATGCTGTGCGCAGTGATGCGGATCTTGTGTCTACATCGGAGGAAACAGTCTGATTTTATCTCTATTATGACCCCGGTTTATCACTGAAAAACTGAAATAAAAATATGCGTACAAGCATGTAATTACAGAGCTGAGGATGAACTCAACCTCCACTTCTTCATTTTTCAGTACCAGCAGAAGGAAGATAATTGGTATATTTCACAGATGCTTTGTGAAATGTAAAAAGTTACTGATTGTTTTACTATTCCAAGTTCAGCAAAAACTTTTCTTAACTAATCTATAATAAATCTCAAAATTGGTATTTCTAATCCTACTGGTCAATGGACCATTTTTACTGTTCAGATTAGGTAGTATCTTTAAAAGAAGCAAATAGTGCTCTTACAGTTTAGGACTACTACCCAGGTATTGTAATATTATGTTAAAGGTGACAGTTACATTGCTGTTAAATATTTCCTTTATAAAAGAATTACATAATTTTTTGTTTGGAATGCAGAAGTATAGCGTGTACAAGGTATCCCAGTCTTTAGAAATACTAGACTGGGCTATGGGAAAGTTTCATATTGGATTTCAGTTTCAGATTATATCCCCCTATATTCTTTTTTGCTTTAATGTATTTCAGAAAGATAACATTAAGTTTCTATCTAAACAATGTTTGGCAATGATACTTAATATAAAAATATATATAATGGGAAAGAAAAATATTGTTATCATAATTTCTAAGGATTGGATGATTAATACAAAACTTATAGGAGAGATATGTTATTCAGTAGATTATAATGGTTGCATTTATTCCTGTCTTTTCACATGTCTGAAGGAGATCACACAATACATAATCTTGCAGCAAGCGGTGTTTACAATAATGTACATTTTCTTCCTGAACTCCTTTTGTACTGCACTGGCAATTTCTTCTTTCAACAGAATAGATTTCTTTATATCTACAGCCACTGGAATTACTCTCCAATATTATGATAAATGTTATATTTATTATAATTGTGTGTATACTAGCACAGAAATCCCTCTACACCGGGGATTAGGTGTATCAGGTAGTATATGGAAAAGATGCACAGACTGGCCTCTTTCAATACAATTTCCCCAAAATTTAGGAGGTTGATAGCTCAACCCTGCAAACCTGTAAAATTTGGCTAAGTGTCTTAGTAAATTTCAGAGCAAATTTATACCTTGTATACTCCCTACCTTCCATCAATAAATATATGAGTTTCTTCTATTTTTATATTTATGAGGAATTATCTACAGAGATAAATGGGGATCATTCAATCTATTTTTCATGAAGCATTGCAGAATGACCCATGGTATTGACTAGAAACAGGCAATGCAAACACAATTGTACATTGAGTGTGAAAAACAAAAGATAAATTAATGATAAACTGCTGGTGGAGCTTAGCTACATCTGACAAGAACTCAGCATTACTGTAAATAAGAACAATGCTGTAAGAGCAAGTTCTTGGGTGTCTGTGAATTGCTATTGCTTGGTATCATTATGTTTCTTCAGTGGCACCACAAAGAGGCCTTGGAGCATGTGCCATCATGCCACTAGATCTACTCAGTGATGACAGGCAGGACTCAGAAAGAGGTGAAGTCCACATAATTGTGGTTATGGAATAGATACTCCTTACAGCTCTGGTTAGCTCCAAAGCACAGAGAGCAGAGGGAGGAGAAAATTCTACATTCCAGCACCTCAGTGAGGCTCAACTGCCTGGTGAAGCAGTCTGTGGTCCCCTCAAAGGATCCCTGTGGGAAGATTTGCTTAAGTGACTGAATTTAGTCATAAGTGGCAGTGTGAACTACAGAGCTTATGAGGAATTTTTCAGGGAAACATATTTTTAAAAAATCATCAATTTTCATTAAAACAGAAAGTTCTCTGTGAAATATCTGCTCTTGACAGTTTTGGGATGTAAAAATTAAAGGGAAAAACCCCACTTCCTTGATACTGAATTTCATTTCTTAAGCCATGTAAAATCATCACAATGGCTTTTCTTTGAAAATATAAGATATAATTTTAAAATGCTTAGTGTCTTTCAAATATTGATGAAAGTTATCAAAATTTTTTTTAATTCAACTCTTTATAACTGCTTTGTGCATAACCCTGATTTTCAAAAAGGAAGATTTTAAAATAGTAGAAAAAACTTTTCCATTATAACTTTAATGAACTGCCATATCCTAGCTATCTTATCTTAAGAGACTTGACAATCTAAAACAGTTTTACTCAAATTCTACTGTTGGACAAAGAAAGTTCTACATTGGCATTATTTCTTCTCCTATGTGGGGCATTTTTACTAGTAGACAATTTGGCCCCTAATTCTAGCTCTTCATTATTATCAAAGGAACAATGCTCACATTTTAGGGTGTAAATCTCTGAAGAATACCTTGTTCCTTAGCCTGACCTTTATTTGTCTAAATGAAGTTAGTTGACCCTGATAAATCTAGACACAAATCTTGATCAACCATTTAAATAATTATTTTCACTGATATTTTTCTCCGTTTTCTTTCCTTCTAGTTATTAAAAAATAATAATTGACCCCAAGTGTGTCATGAATAAAAGTCCTACAGCAAGAGTAATATTGCTTGTGAACTAAAAGCAGGGACTGTAATAAACTCTTTTCTAGAGTTTCTTAATTATTATTCTCTTCATCTTTCTAATGACTCTCTACACTCAAAAGTAGTAGTAATATGAGCAGATCTCTAAGAATAAACAAGTGATTAATACAAGCCACTTGAGTAAGTGACAGTTTTTTTACTTTAGCTAAACTGTGGTAAAGTTGTTTTATCGAGATACAAGGGTAAAAAATAATTAAAAAAATTAAAAAGATATATGTCAAGTAGTAGAGACAGGTTTAATGACACATGAACAGACAGAAAATAGAAAAAATTGTTTAACTTCACTTTTTTTCAAATATGTTAGAGCCACTAATGAGCATTATGTATTTCCTATTTACTGAAAATTATTCCTTCTGAGACTGAAGCTGTCAATCATGACAGCTGTTTAGTAGAGGCAGTACACTGCAGTAGGTGTTTTACCTTGATATTTTTTTTCCAAATGTGGAAATGTCATATTTAATGACACAACAAACTCAGAAATGCTGAATGAGTTGAAGTAAAAAATGACGTGTTCAGTTGGTTAATTATAGAGTAGACTAAATGTGTCTATATAAAATCATACCTTTGAATGGCTGTGTCTTAGACATTGTGAACACAAACTTGTGTGTCTGCTTCTCCTGAGAAGATAGAAAAATCCTGAGAAGGGTATATTGTTTACCACCATAGTAAACCCAAAGTTTTTCATGGTCCCTTTCTCCTACTGGTTTATTTTGCCCTGGTTTCAGCAGGCCAGGGTGCCAGTTAAACAATCACTTGTGTTTTGAGTCAGTGTCCTGATGTCATTTACTTAAAGACTGGGAAATATTTTCTCTCATTACCTGTTTTAATCTCAACATATTTCTTAGTCATAGCATATTCTATGAGGAAAAAAAAAAACCCTGAAACATTTTTAATACCTGTAAAAGGCAGAAAGAACTTACCAAGGAGATGCTGTGTGTGCCTGCTGAAACTTTTAGTGGCTTTGAGAGGAAAGAGTGTAACCTGATAAAGGGTAAACACAATAATGATAACAGTTTTGCCATTGCTGCTGGCGCTAAGGTATTGATTCTGTACTACCAGGACTGTTTGAAGCAGCCTATGAGCATTCAGAGAGGGAAAAAAACCCTAGCAATAATTGACAGCTTGCACCAAGCATACAATGTGTGGTGGCAAAGACATGAAGAAGTGGTCTTTCTCTGTTATTTGGGTGTCAGACAGTAACCTGACACAGGAGCCAGTACTGCCGCCTTCATTAAAGGCCCTTCAAATTTCATGAAATGTGATAAATAATTGAAAAACTGTGTTAGCCTAAAAAAATTAACTCTTTCCATCCATATTTCCATTGTCTTATTAATACAAAACTACAATGAAATTCAGCCTTTGCAATAACTGCATTACCTGAAGAGAAGTTTTACAAACCCTTCTAATGCTTTTTGAGAGAAAGTATTGTTCAAAAAGATGTTGCCAAGGATCTCTCCCAAGACTAAATTATATGTAAGATAACTCTTTTTTCTAGAGTTCATCTTAGAGAGAGGCTTAGGAGTTCTGAAAGGGATTAGGATACTTGACTTGTTTATGTTAATAAAGTTCTTTTTACTGCTTCTAGTATAAATTTTACTGTCAAGCATACACCTATAATTTTACATTTCTTAGAAAATGTTTTGTCAGGAGATCTTGAGATTTTATTTATGAACTACTTTCCACAGAGGAGTTAAATCTGACTGATATGCCCTGCCTCTCAGGATGCCATTAACTCTGTGACACTTCACAGCCTTTGTTAATCAAAATTGCTTTAGCTGGCTTTTAGTAAAACAGAGGCAAATACAGCCTCCCTTGTCAGTACAAGATCAAGGTATGCAGATTGACATTTTCTTGTATTGAATCTGGTTTGGAAATTTCATATATTTAGGAATTTCATATATTTAAATTTCTCCTTTTTCCAATATATTCCAGGTAGGCTTTGTCCCTTAGTCAGACTTGGAAGCTTTCCTGCATATTTGTTATATTCAAAATGCAATTACTGAAACTGAAAAATTGCACTCAACTTGATTTTCACTATCTTCAGTTCTACTTTTAAAATAGCAAATAACAACCTAAAATAACAAATCTCCATTAAGTATGAAAATTTAGGAGTTAATTTAAACTTGTTACTCTGGAAGCAAACTCTGGCTACTGTAAAACATATTGCATTACCTCCATGATTTCTGGACTGTCAGCTAGCTGAGGCTTGACAGCATGTTCACCAATGTCCAGATACCTAAATTGCATTCTGGCAACAATCACATCTCTGTTCTAATCCAGGCAAAGACCCCAGAGAACACATATTTTACTAGGAAACCATATTTTATAAAGAGAATCTGTGCAATCCCTTAACAATTTATATTCTGTGAAGTAAACTAAAATCAGATGGTTCCCAAAATTAAATATCTCCATTTTTTCAGTTGTATGTAGATGACTGAAGAAACACCTTAACCAGGAAAGGTATATCAATATGGCTCAAGGCATGCTCTGCATAAAAGTTGCTCTTGGCTTCAGTGGAAGCTAAAATATGAGAATGAGCTAGAAACAAGATATATAAGTACCTTACCTTTACTACTCAGTGTTCAAAGACTTGCAAGGAAACTAATTTCATTCACTCCACAAGCTGTGGGTATTTTTCAAAGCTAGGCTTGGTCTGACTTCTAAATCTATATTCAAATATTCATGTTTTGTTCCAAATTGTATTCACTCTATGTTCTTGGACTATATAGTTTCTTATAGCATTAAAGCTCACAAGTCAGATTTACAGACATCAACTACACAGGATTACAGAATAGCCTTGTGGCTACTAATGTAACCCTTTCTTCAAAAAATGTAAATAAATTGCTTGAAATGCCACTACTAATGGTCAGTGTCAGGGAGGGCAATGCCAGCACACAGAGAAGGGAAAGAGGAACATTCTACTTTTTCCTTCTGTCAGAAGCCAATTACATGCTTTTAGATCTCACCGAGTTTGGTTTTGTTATCTGTCATTGCACCTGCATGACTTTTTTTCCCTTTTACCCAAATGTACTGCAAATCCATCATTTAGACTCTCCTTCTTCCAACTTTCTTTAACTGATGCAGCTTCTTCATCCCAGTGGAGGAACCTCACCAGCCTCCTGACTGTAGCCTCAGCCTTATGGTTAGATAGTCTTTCCAAAGCCATAGGAGGGAAAAGAGATTTTCATTGTCTTTCACAAATATGCAGTTATGGAAAATAGGACTATTCTACTTCCCTGTTTAAAAGAGAAAAATAAGCTTTTTACTCCTTCCAGTTGAGACAAGATAAATATACATTAAAGTAAGTGTAAGCAAATTAATGCTATTTTTCAAATGCAAATGAACTTCTAAGAATCAGAGAACAAATGATAGTTCTTGTTCCTTCAGTGTCAAATGTTGTCATTCCCAGGGTGGCTTCTGTCAGCTCCAGGGTGGCTTCTGTGTAGCTCACTGTCCTCCAGGGTCCCAGGTCCTCTCCTGCAGAGCTGCTGCCTAGGCAGGTTATGTCTAGCCTGCAGTACTGCTTGAGTAGCCTGGGGATAAGTCTTGGCATTTCCCTGTGCTCAACTGCACAAGGCCTATTCTGCCAGGATGACCCAGTTCCTCTGGATGGCAGCCCTGCTCTCCAGTGACCCATTTCTCCAGTCTGGTGTCACCAGCCAGACTGAGAAGCAAGTGTCTCCCTGGACACTGAGGAAGATATTAAACAAGACACACCATGGTATAGAACACTGTGTCTTACCAGATGTTAGGCAGCATGCAATGCTCTTACCATGACTCCCTGAGACCAATCATCCTGACAGGTTTTGTCTTCCATTCACATCATGGCATTCTAACTTGCATACAAAAAACTTAAGTGTCAAGATCTTGGTTGAGATAGACCTAGGCTATATCCTCTAATATCTCCTTGCTCAAAAATTTAGTCATTTATCATAAAAAGCAATCAGTTCCATCAGACATGATTTAGCCTTGATAAATTCATGGCTACTTTTAAAACACTTCTTCCATGAGTATTCAGAAATGTGACTCTGCCTTCCGTTCTCCACAAGTCTTACATACAATCTGCTTTTGCAGTAGAAGTTGAGACTTTCAAGATAGGTCTCCAAGCCAATACGAGTTCAGAGAATTCAGAAGTCTTCTTATAAAAGCAACGGTTGCATTAAGATTAATGACAGCCTTTCAATGGGAGCTACAGGTTCTCAACACCTCTTAAAAAACTTGACTTATACACCTCCAGGGGTGGTTATTCCGCCACCTCCTCAGCAGCCCACTCCAGTATCTAATCACTCTTTCTCTGTAGAAATTCTTCTTAATCTCCAACCTAAACCTCCCCTTGTGCAGCTTGTCTATGTCCTCTTGTTCTGTTGCTGGTTCTCTTGTTTCCATATATAATGAGATTCACAGAATCCCAAAGGTTTCATTTAGGTAAGAGAGGAGAATGAGATCACAGGGAAGCAAAATGAAATCAGGCCATGACCTTTAAAAGGAGACATTCAGTGAAAATAGTTCAAAATTTAAATTACAGCAAATCCATTCAAAAAATACTAAAATCAGTCCCCAAACTGCAAGATTCTAGAAGCATTTCTTATTAAAAAATAAACAGCAGAAGTAAGGCTTATTGATGGTATCAACAACCATACACTTACAAGCCATAAATATAAATTCTCATTCTTCAGAGAACAAGCTTTGTGCTAACTGAAGGAAGCAAGGAAGAAACAATTTACAAGCTTATTGACATACTTTTCCTGGGCAAAGGTTTTCTTTAAAATATGTCTGAAAGATCCACTACTAACCAGTATCAAAGATCTGACATTATCTTATTAAATTAATATCTGTAGTGGCAATTTCTAATCGTTGCAATGAACTCAACATGCTGGCATATGTACTGAGCATGGACATGCCAAACAATATTAGTATTTGTCAAATATTATGTCAAACAGTATCACAGAAGAAGAGAGACAGAAACTGTATGCATTGAGATAGAAAACTGTTGCATTACTCCTGTATTATTACAGTTGCACGGTAATTTGTTAGCAAAAGCTGTAAAGGTGAAATCACTGAAGAACGAACAGGGCTGTACAGAAGAATCAGGTCTGCATGGTAACAATCAGTGCTGCATGCAGAATGCAAGCCAAGAAAGGTAGCACAGCAGCAGCAAAACTGTTTAAGGTAACACTGAATCAGGCTGGGAGAGTCAGGGTCTGGCAACATAGAAAGCAAAATGGGATACAGCAAGCAGGGAAGGCTGTGAAAATGCTTGAAGATAGAAGATCTGCTTCTCAGATCTGAGAATCAAGATATTTTAAAGAAAAGTGGATAGAAAGGGTATAAACTGAAACTATTTGAAATTGAACATTATGATCATAAAAAAGACAATTTAAATTTATAAGGCAACCCTAAACTAAAAGCTGGCTGTGCTTTAAAATGTAATAGGAAATGGTATAGATTTTAAAGTTCAGCTCTATGTTGAAAAAAAATGAGCTATGGACAAGTGTTCTCTGATTGAACTGACCTGTGATTTTTTGATAAGTTTTATTTTTTTGAGGGTTGGAATAGGTGCAGGTTTTTGGGGGGTTTGCTAAGTTTTTTACACACAGTGTTTTGAAGCCAATATATTTTAATTCCGTAAATATCTGAGCAAACACTGGAATATTCCATATCAACAGCAAAGTCAATTAGTTTGGTAAATTTAGGAAAAATGATTGCACAGTTGCCTTAAAATAGGACAGATGGGAAGAAAAATAAAGGGTTAAGACAACAGAGTAAAAAGTTTATGTATAATTTCATTATGGGCAATTTTTATATTTAGGCTTCTTTCATGCAGCACCTCCCAAATTAATGATTTTCTTTAAGTTCCTTTCTTTGTTCTTTGAGGATAAGATTTTAAGGCCTAAAACTACACTTATTATTTTCTACAGAAGTTCACTGTATGAATATTAAAGTATGAATTTATATTTTTTCTACCTGGGCTTGCTGACCTCCGTGCTCCAGTAGCCAAATATTTATATTAAATCAATCCTGTACAGAATATATTTTTTTTTCTGCAAGAGAAAGCAAGATTATAGATTTCCATGAATCCTCTAATATTTTCCTTTGATACTAGCGTCTGCAAATACTAGGAAAGTATTTATTGCTTTATATTGATTTTATCAATAACAAGGATAATCTTCTCCCAGTCATTTCTAGAAGGTCCCTAACTTCCAGCAACTCTCTTTGTTCATGAAAACTCTATTGAAGGCTTTGTGTTTACATGAAAATGAACAATTTACATATTTATTGCCTGTGATTTGTGTGCTAGCTGAACCATCAGCAATGATCATATAATGCTATGTGAACTGAAAGGCAAGTGATTCATGTGGCTGTGAATGAGACCAAAAGGGCAAAGAACAAGTACAAGTATAAAGAGATTAGCAGCTGAATATTATTCTGAAGAGGAAAGAATGAGTATGTATGCAGAAAGATTATCAGCAGAACAGTGTGTTGCAAGTCTCTCATATTTCTAATGTTCTTTTCACAATGTCACCTAATTACCGTACATATCAGATCATTTATCTTGCTGGATTTCATCTCTGTGATTCTACAATTTCTCTTCATCTAAAATTCCTGAATAGAACAGAAGTAATTTAATTTTTAAAGATATGTATAATATCAACATCCCTCTTTTATCTGGGAATGGTGTTTTAATTGTGTAAGTTACAAAGTGGTATACAGTCCCATATAAACAGAAAAAAGTATCAGTTACATCATATGCTGATTCTCACTTATGTAGTCATATTTGCATCAGTAGCTGATTTAATCTGATTAAAGGAACTCACTAGATTTCTACTCTTTTGTAGACTTCAATCCACAGATACAGTGGAAAATTAGATTTTGGTTGGCTTTTAATGTAGAGAAATGAAACATAAAAATACACTAAAATTCTTAGGTATCATTCCCCCCCTTTAGAGACTTGACAAACTTTATATTTTGTCCAGTCTCTACCACTTAACTTATCTAACTCTATACCATAAAGATGAACAACAGCTATAGCACTGAATCATGCAGTAAGCTACTATACAAACACTAATGAGAAATATAATGAATATAAACAATTATTTTATCCAGGTCCAATTTGGTAACCATGAAGTAAGTTTATAGAAGATGTTTTTAAAGCCCAATGAGACATCTTCAAGAGTTGCCTGATTTAGAATTTGAGTTTGTTTCCAAATTTCAGCTAAATTCATAATACAAATCTGACAATATTTTAGAATATTTTTGACTAGATCTAAATGTAAATTTTGATTCCAGATCTGATTCATGCTTACCAGCAATGTGGGCAATACAGAAAGAATAATTTACAGAAAGAATAATTTAAAACACATTTCCTCTATCTGTAACAATCTCTGTTGTTACACTTGTTCCAGGAGCAGAGGCCTTCTTAGCTCTGGAGTAGTGAGTTCAAGATCCTTTGCCAGCAACCTTGACTGTGGTGAGGTTAGTCAACAGTCCTTGAGATGACCCTTTTCCAGTGTTCCACCATTCAACACAGACTCAGTCTTCAGGCTGGAACAGATGAACAGAAGTATCCAATCCTATGGGTTTGGATTACATGACAAATGTCTGGAGTTTCTGCAAAGTAGAATCTAAACCATTAAATAATTTTGCAAATCAATTCTTCTTATGTGAATATGGGGATCATAAGGACTTATGCTGTCTCTCTGCCTTGGTTGTATGCAGATCTCAGTAAGGTTATAGGCAAGGCCTGGACCCGTGACATAGATGTCTCTTGACAAATTTTGCTTATTTGTGTTTTGGGAGCACCATTCATACTTCACCACTTGCTTAAAGTCTATAAGGAGCGTGCAAAGCCCAGGCAATTTCCAAAGAAATCTCGAATCTTGGAATTCCTGCATCTCGCCTCTGTGAGGGGAACAAGTTTTTATAGTATGAAGTGGCTGCCTGCCAGTCACAAATTTGTGGGCCAGTTCACCAAAGGCAGGGTGTGTCTGGAGTCTGACACAACACCAAAGGACATCCTGGCACTACCAATTGCTCCTCACAGAGAGCTTGCATTCTCTGAACAGATTCCAGGTCTGACTGAGGGCAGGCTGGTCTGCCACAGTCTGCTGCTGGCTGCAGTCATCCCCTTCATCTCATAGAGTGGTGGTGCAGGTGCTTCTTGCCTCCATGCTATAAAAATATCTTGATTAATATCAAAATGTATTTGGTTGTCTTCTGCTGTGTACCTCTTTTTAAAGTTGGTGACCCACAGGCATGATTGTTTATCAATAGCAGAATTCTTTGATTTACTCAAAAGCATTTGCACTAGTCCCTGCTGGGATTAGAAGCCTGGACCAAGTAGATTTCAAATCTTATATATTAACATTTGCAATAAAAAGAACCATTTTTTTCACATCAAGTGCAGTTATGTTATTTAAGTTATTGTTGCTAGATGTTGTAGATTAGAGAATTTGTAGAAACTTCTTTCAATAGATATCCCAAATAAGGTTGTTATGCTGATTTTCCTATATCAAAACGCTTGGTGTAATTTTGTAAGGGTTTTAATTCTGACTTCTTTGTCTTTGGGTTGCCAGTACAAACAAGTCTCTGACACCAAAGCTAATGCAGGTTTGACACTCCTTTCCATGAAATGAAACTGAATTTTCTACTGATCACAGGACACCAGAGCTTGTTAGAAGCAAGTGATTCATGCAATGATTGAAGCCTTGCACCCAGCAGGAAAAAGAAAGTGGAAATTTCATCAGGATAACAATACAAGCCATATCACATACAGGTAGCCGATGGAAGCTGCTCAGCATGAAGTTTTCTTAAACTGCCCTGACTGCCAGTGCACATGTGGACAATAAACGCTTACACGTATGAAGCTCATTTGTCCTGTATATTACACACAATACAATTGGCACATCATAAATGTTATCACCCTGTGTGATAACTGCTTTATATGTTTACTGATTCCTATTCCTCCCTTACAGAAGGGATTTGCTTCAGATAACTCTCTTTTGTGCCATGTGCGGGACTGACAAAGTGCGTAAACAGTGTGCACCGTCAGTTCTTGTTGAAAGTTCATTCATTTTACCAGATTGATAATGATTGTACTTTATCATTTGGCACAAAAGACTTGTATTTAAAAAGTGTATTAGCTTACTGGGCACTCATTTATAAAAATTGCATTGTTAGGAGTCCTGTTGGTGACTTCACCATGGCAGACTCCTTTGAAGTGCAGACTTTCTTTTAGCATGTTTGCACTTTTAAATCGACATATCAACAGCTTCTGCTTACATTTTGCTTCACGTATCTCCTGGGACTGCTAGTCATAGTGGTAAATATTAGCACTAATAAGCTGGCAGGTTACAGATGTGTGTGTGTGTGGGGTGGAGGGGTTGGTGATGGTGGAGGTGTATGTTTGATAGCTTTTTTACTGTCTGCTCTTAACAAGGAGGCTAAATTCTGATATTTCTACTGCTGTGGTACATAACCAAGAAGCTCAGTAAAATTAATGAAAAATTTCACAAACAGATATAATGTTCATCTGTAATAAAGATGGAAGGTTGTCAAGTTTGCCTCAGACATCTCCTTTTGTTCTAGAAAGCATTTCAGCCTGGTTATGGAATATCGGATGTAGATTAATTATATTGGCTAAATATTTTAGTTTATTATAGCATGTCACAAATGTTTCAGTCTATGTTAGCTACTTACCTGGCTCTCATTAGCAGCATCTGAGAACATTTCAGGCATTGCTGGAAGGTGCTATTTAACATCCTTCAGAAATGAGAGGTCTGAGTAGCAGGAAGTTAATCTCTTCATTTTTAAATATTCGGAGTATGTTTGCTTCAGATGCAGAAGGAGATCAGATTTGGATGTGACACTGCAGGCATCTTAAACTAGTTGAACTCAAAAAGGTAATTTCACAGGAACTGGGCAGTGACTCTTTCCAGATATGGAAAAAAGAAAAAAATAAAAAGGTATAGGAAATTCCATCTGAAATCATATTTATGTTGTGCCTGAACAAATATTCTTGAAGAACAGGATTTATTAACATGAATAGAGGATTTCATGAGCATGGTTTTGTTGCTTCTAGACCTGATCTATTCAGGGACAGCTGTCAGACTCTTCAGCACTTTCAATTCCTCCGCTGCAAATTTTGCATGCAGTGTAAAGATTTGCACCTTTATGGTGCAGATTTCACCTCCTAATTGTCTGTATGTTTAACTGCATATATTCAAAAGTTTCATCTTAATTCTCTTGCTCAATATCAAATAAGAGGTGGAACAGGAATATAAATGCAGATCTCTAAAAGCAACTTACCAGGATGCTAACTACCACTGTAGAGTTGATAAAACAGTAAGAAGATATTTAGATTTTAGACAGACAATGTCAAGAATTTGATTTCTCTAAACAATTTCTGGGTTATCTTCTCATTCTGGAGAGTCATGTCATTGTACTGTCACCCAGTAATATTCTATGAGGATCCTATTCCAGCCAGTTCAAAGAATTCTCTAATAAAACTGTTGTGTGGGAAGCAGTGATACACAACACTGTAGAAAATACCTCTAAATCTTCTTGACTTGATGTTATATTATAATCTTTCATAAACATATTTTTTCTCCAATCATAAGGGTGACCAATATTATGTGTTTCACAAATTTCTAATTTTCAAAGGGAAAGTAGTCGATTTTAAGAAAAAATAAAATCAGAAAACTACATTCCAAAGGAAAAATGTAAATGAAATTTGAGCATGTAAATTCTATTTTATAGGAGAATGTTTCACAATTCTTTGATCTCCATTTTGCTTATCACTCTATGCTGCACGTCTGTAGTGTACTAGGGCAATTTTAGGGATGTTCAGTAATACATATCCAATCTGTGTCCTTTTTGATTGCTGTTCACAGCATTCCTTTCCCATTAATTTAATTTCTGTTTATTCCTTCTATAACTGGGAGGCTTCTATTTCAATTATGTAATTTCACGTGGTCATACAGCAATCAGTGCATCTGGTTTTGTTTTTAAAGACCTCTGTGCAAACAAACCACACTATTTCACTATTCTGTAGTCTATAAAATAAAAAATCTATCACTATAATTCTGTATTTAGACAAGTATTATGAAGGCATTTTCTACATTTTGCAGACTTAATATGTGCTTTTCAATTTATTACAGCTTCTTCATTCTTCACTAACCAACAATTTATACTGTTTCATATGTGCATCTCACAAATAAAACATAATAAATTAGGAAGAAAATAAACATTTACACATTTTCATTCCATAGACAACTGATATAAATTCCCCTTTAGCTAAGAAAGTATTATTTTTATTTCTATTTTACAATTAAGAAAACCAAAACAAGAAAGAGTGACTTAATGATCAAGAAAACCAAAGGGAAAGGGACAGATCACAGGTACTTGTGGCTTCTAATTATATATTTGTTTTTCTAAACATTTGTGAAGACAAAGTTTTGGAGATATAGGAAGACATCCTAGTATTATTGAATTCATGATCATGAAGAATATGGGCCTCACAAACAGCAAATTCAGGTCCCTGAACTTTAGAACAGGAAATTTCCATTTATTTAAAGAATTGGTGGATGAGGTTCCTCAAGAAACTGTTCTTAAGGACAGTGGGGCTGAACAGAGCTGATATCTCTTTAAGGTCACTTTCCTTAAAGTGCAAGAGCACTCCATCCTGTTTTGTAGGAAACCAAGTAAGGCAGGTCAGAAATTGGCATGGCTGTGCAAGGACCTGCTCCTCACACTGAGGATTAAGATGGAAATGTACAGCCACTGGAAGCAGGGACATTTTCCCTGGGTGGAATATAGTGATATGGAATATAGGTTTGGATGTGTTAGGCTGAGGTAAGGAAAGTTGAAGCACAGCTGAAACAGGATTTGGGGAGGGATGTGAAACATAATGAGAAGGTTTTCTATAAGTACATAAGTCATAAGAGAATGGACGAGGAGAGTGTACTCCCTTGATAAATAAGAAAGCAGAACTGGTAACAAATATGGAGATGGTGAGATCAATGAGTTCTTCCCTTTGGTCTTTACTGGCAGTCAGGCTTCCCATGAGTCTCAGGTTCCTGAACCTTTCCCTGAAAGGGGAAGCAAAATTCTCTCTCACTGTAAGCAAAGAGAAGGTTCAGGACCACCTGACCAAACTCAGCAGCAAGTGTTCTGACAAGAGGAATCCCAGGGTCCTGAGGGAACTGGTTGATGCTGTTGCTGAATTAGTCTCCATCATATTTGAAAATTCATGATAGTTGATGCTGTTGCCAAGTCAGTCGCCATCATATTTGAAAATTCACGGATCTGACCAGGAAAAATAGGGGAAAAAGGAAGACTTAGGGAACTAAAGACCTGTCAGACTCACTTCTGTGCCTGGGAAGATCATGAAGCAGATCCTTGTGGAAGCAGTGTTAAAACAAGGAGGTGATCTAAGGCAACCAGCTTGGTTTCACTAAGGGCAAATTGTGCCTGACCAATCTGGGGGCCTTCTGCTGTTGGAGTGACTTCATCAGTAGACAATGGAAGACCAACTGATGTCATCTACCTAGACTTCTACAGAAGATTTTTCTCATGGTCCCATGTGACACCCTTATCACCAAATGGTAGAGACATGGATTTGAAGGGTTGACTATTTGGTGGATAAGGAATTGGCTGGATGGACACAGACAGAGAGTTGTGGTCAATGGCTCTATGTCTAGGTGGCAGCCAGTGATGTGTGATGTCCCTCAGGGCTCTGTGTTGGGTCCTGTGCTCTTCAATACCTTTATCAATGACTTATAAAGTGGAATCAAGTGCACTCTCAGCAAGTTTGCAGATGACATGAAGATGAGTGGTGTGTTTGACACAACAGAAGAATAGGATGTCATCCAGAAGTACCTGGACAAACTTGAGAAGTGGGCCTCCAAGAACCTCATGAAGTTCATCAAGTCTAACTGCAAGGTGCAACCTGTTATGGGGAAATCTCAGACATGAGCAGTATGGACCGGGAGAAGCAATTACTGAGAGAAGCCCTGTGGAAAAGGAGATGGGGAGTGTTGGTGGATTAGAAGTTGGACATGAGCCAACAGTGTGCATTCTCAGCCCAGAAGGCCAAGTATATCCTGGGCTGCATCAAAAGAGAATTGGCCAACAGGTCAAGGAAATTCAGCATGTCTTCAAGGTTTCTTGCCGTTTAAACTTATCTTCATTTATTATAGTACCATAATAAACTATAAAGGATGGGGAAAAAAAGTATCTCTCAATTGTCACTCTATCTGTAAACACACTTTTACTTAAACATAGAAAATTTCATAACACTTGTATGACAGTCATGAGAAGGCACTATGAGAAAAAACAAAATGGATTTTGAGAAAAGAGAAAAGTAGAAGAGAATAAAAGAGCTTCCCTCTGAAAGATTACAGCTGAGAGATTACTCCTGAGAGCACCGTAGCTCAGGCCTTAGGCTGAGGCAAACAAATGGAACATTCAGGATGGATATAAACAGGCGATAAAGTAGCAACAGCTGCCTGTAAAAGCCCATGCCAATCTCTGAACAGATCACATATGAAGTCTAGAAATACAGATTCCAAAGTACTAAGAAGAAAACTAATTGACATTGCTCATAAATAATAAAATAATACTTTTGCATTGTAGCATTATCTTTCAAGATCCATGGATATTGAAATGGCTAGGGTATATGCAAATGCTGGAAACAAATGATGAAAATATGTCCCAGAAAAGTACAAATCCATCCCATGCATCTTGATAAACCATTAATAAAAAGATGGAGATAGTCTAGTCCTATGTTTTCATTACTTTTTACACCTAACATCATCCATCAACTAAATAATTTGTGCATGAAAAGTCAAATCAATAAATGAGTGATCTCAGCTTTTTTGATTCACATTCTTATATTACATCATCTATAAAACCTCTCAGTACAGCTTCGAGTACAGATGTCTGAATCTAAAGAAATTGGGGAGAATATCTGTTGAAGTGATAAACAGCTATTGGTTCATATATCTGCATTAAGTCATCCTGATAAGTAAGCTTTCCACATGGACTAGTACAATCATTCAGCATCACGGAGTGAGTGCATTACCTCATCAAATCTTTTTGGCTTATCACAATATCATGTTAACTCAGATTCAAGACCATTCTGCATTCCATGTCTGATTTTCTTTCCATGCCTCCTCCACCCCTACTTCTTAGGAATATATACAAGGGAAATAAAAACAGTTCCCGAACGTCAGGAAAAAAAAAAAAAAAAAAAAAACAAAACCAAAAAACACACGTTACTTACTTACTGAAGTAAAGTAGCATTGGAAAGGAAATAATGTATGTACTATTTTTATACACTTTTTGCTAAAGCTTTTTGCTCAAGCTTTTTGCTAAAGCTTTTTGTCCTGTATTCCTATTTGTCCTCTAAAAGAATATAAACCTAAATCTAGGTAATATCAGATACACATATCTAGTCTACTGAGAAGCTTAAAATGTTGTCGAGTAGAAGGCAATTGTATTTGCAAGAAGATCAGTTGCAAACTTTGATTGTTATGTGATTAAGGCCCAACTATAATGAAGATGGGCATTGCCACAGTATTCTATTCAAATTCATTCATGAAATGCTTTCAGAAGCTGTTGTAAGGGAGAGTGAAAACCAGTGTGATAGTGTACATTAGAGCACATATTACATGCAGAGCTTAAATCCTCTAACCTGTTCTGCAAGCAAACACAAGCGATCAAAAGGTAGAGAATGTTAAACTACACTACAAATAACAGGTCTGGTACTCAAGTTTATAATTGTAATGCCAGGGAGCTTCTGTAAAATTAGAATCATTGTTTAATGTGCATGCCATAACTCCTATTTTTTTCTGAGACAAAGGGAAGGAAGTGGGAGCATAAGAAAACAGATAGCATCTGAGTCCCTTGTCAAACCCCCATGTATATGTGCACTCAAGCTTTATTTGACTCAGAATACTCATTTCTGTGATCCTCAACAAGTTATAAATATTCTTAAGGCAATATGTCTATATCTGAATTTTGTTTTTCTTTGACATGTGAAAGAGCCAAGGATGCAAGTGTATTTTAGAGTCTATAGAGATTTTAGCAGTTACAACAGTTCTAAGACATCCTAATAAAATACAGTATCCTGATTCATATAGAAAGTATATGTAAAATTGGATGATAAGGAATAGATTTATTTCACCAGGAGCAGAGTAGCAAATTCAGTGGAACATCCTGTTTGTGGTATTGGTATTTTTTACGTACTGTTTGCCTGGACATTAATGTACACACTAACACACATTTTTTTATAGTCATCACTCTCCTGCAATGCAAATAAAGTGTTCTGCTAAGCCTTTCAATAGTCTGCTGATTGTGTCATTTCACTCTTGGGGGGAAAAACGTTAATAAAAGATAAGGCGCTTTTGAAGAAGGTGAGATTACATTATTTAAAAATTATACATTTTATAAGATAAGGTTTAAACATATGTCAGGAGAAGTCAACATTGTGTTATGAATGGTAGTGATTATGTTATCTGTAAACTTTGAAGCTCTACGTACTGATGTGAACAATTGACTTCGTTGTTTTGTCATTACCATCAGCATTCCTCTTTCAGAGCTGCTGGACTGACTGCTGTTTGCATAGCAAAAAGTAAGGAAAGTTTGTTTACCCACTAATATTTCATTGACTGTTTAGCCTGAGTTGATAGCGACTTTTCACCTTCCCGTCTGCTGGACCTGTTTTTTTGCCTGAATTGTAAAATTAGCTGGATAACTAACTCCTTCACCTGAATCATTAATCTGAAAGAAAACTTTACCTAGTGCATCGAGAGCAGTTCCTAAAATAACAAATTCTTTTTAAAGCCTACAGACATTGCTACTATCTTTTTAATCTTGTTTCTTTATTCTATTATGTTGGAGACCAGCACATAGTAAATATTTGGTCATCAGATCAATGTCTAGCAGCTAAAATACAAGAAATATTTATTCTTTTAATTGCTATGCAGATTTCGCCTGAAAATGATATGTACTTCTATTATGTATTCTACAAACTGCATTATTTTAAGAGATGCACAAGATAAAGACTGAACCTTATTCACTTTGTGTGCCTGATAAACTGTATTAGAAAACACATGAAAATCATTTTTCCTTCTTACTTTTTCTCTTCTCCAAGCTTAACCTTCCAGTGTCTGGGAACTCTCTCTTAGGGAAACTGCTACATTGTTCTTGTTATGAATATTGTTACAGAAATTTGGAAGATTGTGATAGAAGAGCTTTCATAAAATAATTTAATCATGATTACAGCATATAGGTATATTTTATATTTTATATTTTATTCCAGAGATACAATATATAGATGTATTTTTTCCCCTCCAAATCTGTTAAATGTCAGTGCGTCATTAAGTTTACTTTCCACTGTGTAGCTATCCTGCAAATTTTAGTCTAGTTATTTCCAGTCATTTTATAAACATCTTTTGCCAACTTTGGCCTTTAGTTCAAGCAGTTCTTTTTCCTCTCTGATATTTGCTAGTGCATTTATCTGGAGAAGTCATATCTCTTTTCAGCCTTTGTTTTGCTGGGCTACATAACTGAGGTCTTTTGTACTGTTTCTGTGCTTTAGCTTTTTTTCTTTATTTATTTTTTTTCCTCTAATGAGAAGCCTTTTCATGTCTGTAACCATTTTAGTTGGCCTTTTATCCTTTCCAGATGGCATTATACTCTCATGAACCTGGATGAGAGGTTTCAGTTCCCTACAGCGGTCCTGAGCAAGTTCTCTGTAGGCTCAGTTCTTTCCCATTTCTTTTTTACAGATGGATTTTATAGTGAAAGTTGTCTCTCACAGACAACTTCTCACAGATACTTTACCTTGTAAGAGTTTCACATAACTATGACCCTTGCATTCACTATCCTGTCTGAACACTAGACTTTCTTTTTACTTTCTAAATGCTTCGTTCTTGTATTTTCTACTATTGAATTTCATTTTCCGTTGCTCATGTCTATCCTGTAAGATTCCCATCCTCTCTTTAGTGATTTATCCCTGTCATCTATCTGTCATCAGCGTGCAGGTAGCTTTTGTGCAATTGCCTTTAAGTAAGGACATAAAGACAAGAGCCACCCAAAAAATCATTCCATGAGGAATTTCACTAGCAGACCAGTAACTACTTCATCAACACATTTTCACTTTTCATTATAATTTGCTTCTTCTCCTCAAAGAACTTATTAACTCACCGTATAATTCCTGTACTAATACTTCACTTCCCTGTATGATGACAAAATTTCACACAAATTATGTCAAATATTTTACTGAAGTCCAGATTAAAATCACTGTATTTCCTCTGTTTAAAATAATTTATCTTATCAAAAAAGTATAACTTGCAATTTTGGCACAGTCATGTTTCAGTAAATCATTTTCCATTTACTGATGTAGCTTTAATTCTCTTTTAACTCAAAATCTGTTCAACAAGTTTGATATTACACTCAGTGAGTCAGTTTCTCCACTTATGAAATGGCAGTAAAAATACATGACTTCCAGATATTAGACAGCAATAGACTGGCATTGCTAAAACGCTTTGAGATACTTAGTAGAAACTGGTCTGAAATACAAAGTACTCCTATCATATTTTTCCTACACTATATTCAAAGAGGTACCTCTAGCAGTTGTTATATGTAAATATCACTTCTATAGTGCAAAGAATTCTTATTTGAATGAATGCTTTCATTTTTAAACACTCTTTAAAATATTGTTTTCTTATTTGTCAAACTATGTCAGTTTTATAAGCTGTCAATCAAGATAAAATAAACTCACACTTTGTGTTGTATGTAAGATAGCAGGCTTTGATCAAAAAGATAAAGGTATGTCAAACATTGCCATCAGTGCTCACCCCTTCTCTTATCACTCTGGTATCTGATATTTTCTGACTAAATTGTGAGTATTTGATTCTTTCTAATTTTAAAGCTAAATGAAATTCTTCCCAATTGTTTAAAATATCCATTCACATAGGTCTGCATAGAAAACAGCAAGGTAAATTTTATCATTATTTCATTAAAAGGGTATATTTATTTAGCTTAAAATACACTCAAAGTAATTAATATCATTAACAGGGAAGATTTTTCTTAAAATCACGTAAGTTTGGCTTTTGGAAAAAAAGAAAATCAAGTCATTACTCTGTTATAGTATCAAAATCTTTCATGGATTTTGTTTTCTCTCCCTTAGCAATACAGAGGTTTGGGAGCTGGAGCTGAGCCCCCCCTACACGCTCCAAGAACCAGCCAGCAAAAGGATGGTACATAGCTCTGCATTCCAACTTAATGACTGGGGAAGACTGAGGGACATGGGGTGGGGTGGGGGACAGAGGATTTTTCCAGGTTTTTTGACACACTTTGCTCCAGCTACGGTGCAGGTGTCAGCCACAGTTTGCTGGGCTGGTGAAAGCACTTGGAGAGAGCTCCTTTGGCTCAGCCCCTCAACCTTGTGTGTCCTGTGCTGTCTTCAGTCACCGCTACCAGGATTCGCTACAGACTCCCCACCATTCACAGGGAGTTCCTAACCCTGCCAATCCCAGTGCTTTTGGACAAAGGACGAGGGGAGAGTCTCTACGCTGCCCACGCGGAAGGTTTCAGCACGTGCCCGGTGACTGCCATTTTCCCACAGGAGTTTTTTGGAACCAGCCTGGCCAGAGCTCAGGAGTGCCCTTTGCTGCCTCCCGAGCCGCGCATTGCCTCCCGCTGTCCCTAAAGAGAACTGACCAAAGGGCAGAGACAGGGCTTGATCTGTTTGAAGGTTTTGGTTACGGTGTTGCTGTTTGTTCTGTTCTGGTTTTGGTTGTATATATTTGTACTTAAGAACTGTTACCCTTTTCGATACATTTTCTGATTAAAAACTCTTAATTTCGAAGGTTGTGGTGGTTTTTGGGAAGAGGCCCCCTTCCTAGTCCAGATAGACATCTTAAGTTTTCTTTTAAACTGAGACACACATCATAAGCAACTGTACCTTTTTTTTTTTTGTTTTTAGAGTTCATATGAATCCTAAATAGCATGTCTGTTCTTCCCCTATCTATGTGTCCAGGACAGAAGATGAAGGGAAACTCCTGAAAAGAAGAAAAAGTTTTGCAAAAGGAACTCTTCTCTTGAACTGCCAGGTATTCAGTGGAAGCATCTTTGCAATTTTCACAATCAATCTGTAGATTTTAAGAGGATTTTCATTAAAAAGTATGAAAATGCAAGAACTATAATGCAAGAACTATTAAAAAATTCATAGAACTGAAGTAGTTCTTCTAATAGTTTCCTGAAATTTGAACACTCTCAAATAATTTTATTATACTTTGTATTTTTATTGTTGTTATTTCTGTAATCTAATTTTTCAGAAATATACAAATTACAATTACTTTTTTTTTGCCATCTAAACGCAAATGCTCTTAAATATTGAATATGAAAAGCTGAAAAAAAAGCATACTAGATCTTCTTTAGTAAATGTAAATCCTCCTTGGATGAGGAAAATTTAGAAAAAAATTATTGCTCTTATTCTTTATTATATATAAACATGAGCTTAATGAAACTCTGGAGCAGTCTCACTGAAATTTTCTGAACTAGCACTATTCCTTAAAGTTTCTGAGAGCCTGTTTAATGCTCATTAAGTCTGTATCAATAAAAAAGGCTCCAAGATTTCATTATAAGAATGCACAGGCTTCACAGTAGGTTGGAAGATTTTGAGGTAATTTTTACCATGACAGTACCTGAATTGTTTATTCAGTTAATTCCATAAAACTCTGTTGTTTCAAAGTTCCTTTTGTTGTTTTTTTTTTTTTTTTTAATAGAGAACACTATCAGACTTAATATTGATAAGCAATTTTACAACATAAATTTTCTTTGAAAGACACACCAGATTTTTCTAATATGAGAATAACTTTTCCTATTTTGGTTGTCAGTGTTCTTTACAGAAGAACCAATGTATCGAGCCCCAGGAACCTGTCATCTGTTTACAAGAGATCATGAGTGGATGTCAGTCTAAAATTATAATTGAAACCCCCAATATTTAAAAAAAACTATGTGCAGTTTGACTACAATTTAAAAGGAATATAATGATTATTCTCTCACTTAAAAATGGTAAGTAACAGTAGACGCCAGACTGTAACATTTCTTGCTTTCTAATATGTCTTGTTTCTCTTTGGGTTTGTTTAGGAAAATTTTATTGTAGGGGAATCAAATGGAGTTTTCCCATAAAATGGGATGTAATTTCTGGATGTAATTTCTAACTCTTGTCAGTTTGAAAAGATACCAATGAGTAGCACATAACATGGGGAGTACCTGAAAAAGCCCCATGCATGGGTAGCCTACTCCAAGTTACCCACACCTAGATCTACTATCCCCAAACTGTCTTTCTTAAAATGGCTTTTCTGAGTGAAAAATCACTAGGAAATTCAAAATTGCATTTTCTAGCCTTTTTTATTTGTTTGTTTGTTTAATCTTTAGTGATTTTAACTGAGCTTTAATGATTTGTTTTCACTTTCATCTTTTTTCTATATGCATAAGCTCAGATTCACGAATGTTCCTGATGTTTCTCCATGCCTCCATGTGACTTCCACTGTGAATACACTTCTCTCAAGCAATATTTTAAAAGAAATTCTTAAAGTATTAATTTTTTAAGGAATTTTCTTTTTAGTCATGTTCTTTCTCACATCACTTCTTTGAAGTGAGCACAGTGTGCTTAATGAACTTGATTCTAAAAACAGTTAATAATAAAATTGTTTGATTGAGTACTTATTCGTGTTTCAATGCTATGCTGCAAATTATATTTGTGGATAATAATTTCATAATTAACTTTTGCCAATATTTTTTGTTCACCACCTTTTATTTCTCAGTTACTAATGAATAAGATCAGTTACAAAGGAGGAAAGTTGTTATGAAATTGAAACTTGAGATTGTTTTGGCACTTTTGACAGCTGCTGCTGAAAAGTGTAAACCCAAATGGACTCTACTGCAGACACTAAAATGCAGCAGACAAAACTAATATTTCATCCCCTGTGGGTCACTGTCTGTTCACTCTTACTTTTATGTCATCATTTTGGTTTGACACCTATAATATGTTTAATAGGTTTTCCCCTGATGTTATTATTGGCTAATGATTCTGCTTTTCCCTGGAGATGGCAAAAATGAGAAGTCACACTGTTCCATTTTATGTAGCTTTACAGGGACAGTCTTAACCATTATACTCTATGGGAGCATATCATCTTAAATCAATAGATAGCAAGTTAGCCTTTAACATTTGGATTGCTTACTTCAGTTTTATAACTCAGGCTAGCAATTATAAGACTATCTCTGATCATCCATAGTTGATCTTAATTAATATATTTCATACTTTTATTGTTTAAAGGGGACTAAAGCAATGAATGATTTATCATTCTTTATCTTTTATCATTTAGCAACTTTATCAATGTTCTTTATGTAACAATTTATGTTTTCTAGCAGTACACATATTGTCACATCATGATGATAGCCTGCAGACTCTGTGAGATCTTGTTTCATTGGACCAACTCACCATATTGAAAACAAAGAAAAGACGGAAAAAGCTGATCTAGATTTTTCTGTGCATTTGATCTTCAATGCAAAGTGTTTCCACCTCACTCCAAACAACCCCTTATTGTGTTGGAATGTTTTCCCTTTAGCAAACATAAAAAAAAAAAAAAGAAA
>VWZF01003295.1:157558-228413 GCA_013396755.1 Sclerurus mexicanus
AAAAGCTGATCTAGATTTTTCTGTGCATTTGATCTTCAATGCAAAGTGTTTCCACCTCACTCCAAACAACCCCTTATTGTGTTGGAATGTTTTCCCTTTAGCAAAAAAAAAAAAAAAAAAAAGAAACAAAAAAAAACTTAGGTAGTACATTTTGGTGGACTGTATGTGGGGTTGCCTTGAAGAACTCAACTAGGATAGTGTGGTTGCTTAATTCTCTCAGTTTTCCAGCTCTTTCAAAGAAAGTCTCTGCTGCTTTCTGAGGTGGATGCAAAGTGTTATTTAACTATAATTTAAAAAAATTAACATTGTCAGAGATATTCTCCACTATTCAAAAGAGGCTATTGCTTGCTTTCACTAAATCAAGACTGGCTAAGTAAATAACTCATGATTTCTCAGTTAAAAAAAAAAAAAANCAGGCTTTTTAAATTATAATTTGTGTTTTTCTGTCATTGTGTCTTTTATTTCCAGTCCATATACCTGAACATTCACTTTATGCTACAGGCCATGATCAGGCATTTCCTTTATATTCTAGGTTTATTTCTTCTCCTCTTTGGCTACTCCTTCCAGATTTACTAGCATGTATGCTAAGGAGGAATGAGCCAGCTGGTAATTACACTGTCCAAAAAATTTTATTTGCTATACACGTGTAAATCTTTAATTTTTTTTCTAGAGAGATACCACCACCATGAAAACAATAAAAATTAATAAGAAGCAGAATAAAGAGCAGACAAATGATGCAGAAACTTTGTATTGTCAGATATCTAACAAAATGTAGCACTTCTACAGTGTCATTAATATATTATTCACTTGTACAAGACCTGTGTCAGAAAACTACATCTTGGATAAGAGCCTGAGATGCCTGCAGCTAAAAGTCTGCTTCTACCTAAATAATGCAGAAAAAAATTAGTTTCCTAAATTAGGAAGATGTAAAGTAGATGTAAAGTAAATTTTAGCTTTAAGACATGCCTCTCAGTGAAAACTATTTGATTTCTTTTTCTGTAGCTCTTCTAAGAATATCAGATCTTGAAAGAACTCAGGGACAGCATATCCACATTAATCTGTAATGGTTGATCTTCATCTGTTTGGGAAGCAAGTCAAAAGTTGTGAACTGAAGAACTGAACACAGAATAGTAACCAGGATCAAATAAAAAACTTGGTTTTTATTCCCTGAGACCTCCATGCCTGTTGGTGGTCAGAGCCTCTAATACTTAAGAAATGGAGCACAGTTGCAAATTGATTTGTGAAGACTACATCAATTAGAAAGAAGAAAACAGATAATAAACAAAACTTTCCAAATCAAATGATATGTTGGTTTCTTCATTGTAATCCAGTGTTTTACTTCTTATATCCTTAAGGTAAAAGTATGATCCTGTTTAATGTCCTGTTTCTGTAACCCTTTGTATGTGTAATAATGTCAGAGATGTTAAGAAAGATCCTCACTGGACTTTAGGGAACACTATAGTCCTAAAATATCTTTTTGTTGCAATGATGAGATGTTCCAAGAATAGATTTAGGAAAAAAAAAAAAAAAAAACCAACCAAAACCAACAACAAAAAAATAACCAAAAAAAAAACCACACCAAAAAAAACCACCAAAAAACAAAGCTGTGAAATGCCAAATGAAAATTTTTCTGCCTCCAAACACTCAATATCTGTTATGACTTTCTAAGGTAAAATGATGGACAGTAAAGAGACATCAGGTGATGAGCCAGATAATTTTTAAATATCTTTGATATTTTTATGTCTTTGTACTATTCCTTCCTCTGAAGTATCTGACAATGACTCCTGCTTCAGACTAAATGTAGTGCAAGTGTGACAGCTTCTGTGTTTCTGTGGTCATTTGCAGTTTGTGGTCATCAGCATCCCACCAGTGTTCATGGGAAGTTTGCTTCTGGCTTCTGTGCGAGAAGTGTCAATTCAAGATTGATTCACTGGAACATTTAAAATCACTTTTTCAAGCCTTTCCAAAATAAAATGGAAATGTTTGCTCTCAATTTTTACAGGTCTTCATGATGAACAGCTAGAGTAACAGAAAAGAAACCTGGAGAATGAGTGAGTAGGGAATTTTCCCTGAGGCCTGCCTATGTTAGATCTTTCTGATTTACCTATTATAGAGGAAGTGGAGACATGGATATGGCCTTCTGATCTGTAAAATCAAGACAAAAATTACAGAAAAGATGAAAAATAAAAGAACTCAGAGAATTCTGGTCATAAAATTGATTTTCTTAGTCTAATTATAATTCAGGTTCTGTTTTGCCACACTAAACCATGAGTAGCACTTCATTCTAAAAAAAAGCACCTTTCAGCAAATCTTTCCAGATTCCTTTCTTGCCAGTGATAATGTGTGGTTTATTTTGTATTTTTAATGTGTATTATTTGAAGAAATGTTTCTCCTTGAACTCATGCTTCTCACAGTTTTCTTAGTTTTCAACTTATTTCCATTCATTATAATTCCCATCTAGGTACTTAATTACATGTGGAATTCAAACGAATTAAAGGTAAATCTACCAGCCTGTTGCAGGTTTACATTGATGACATTTTCTTAAAGAAACAAGAGCAAATTTGTTGGTGAATGGGAGCTGAAAAAGAGCTAATAGACAGTTGTTTCAAATGCCTCTCCCTTTGTTCATGATGAGAATGTTTTATGTCATTTGACAGAAGAGGTCTGGGTGGACACATACTTAGAAGGCATCCTTTATAAAAGCCAGAAGGATTGTGAAAGAAATGGTAAAGAATATTCACAGATGTCTTGCATGAATGTTCTACTCTGAAATTGTTTCCCTGGAAGGAAAGGGGGAGTCCAAATGCTTAAAACAATCAGAGCAAAGACATTTTTTATAATTCCAATACTGTGCATTAATTTCACTACCTTAAGTATAATCTGTTTAAAAAAATGAAAGTTGAATACTCATGTTCTTTTTCATGCAAATCATAGCATGAGGTCTCAGATATGCACCTAGCAAGAGAAAAAGGAAAAGCTGCTACACAAGTATTGCTTGTTCTCCCCCTGGCTATGTTGCTAGTACAGCCATCCATCACTGAAAAGTATGCAGTCATAAATTTGAATTGAATAAAAGTGGCTGTCTGCTGCCTCCACCAAAAACCAAAAGGCTTCTTAGCAGAATCTTTCTTTTTTACTTCTACTCAGTAATGATGTGATGCTTCCTTTAACATGCCGGTACTAGGCTAAAAAGAGACAAAGGAAAAGGCTTTAACCATTCTAAAGAGCACGAGTAACATGCAGACTGACTTTTTGACTGCATGTGTTACAGCTATAGGCAACCCAAATGGTGCCAGGTGGGGATTACACAGGGCAGAACATCTGCTTTACTATCACAAGGCTAAATGATAGTTCCTCATATTATGCCATAAACAGCCTGAGGTAAGAAAGACTGGTAGAGTTCCTGTCACAAATTAAACTCTTGCCAGCAGGTAGGATTCCAGTCCATCTGTCCACGTAAGTAGCTCAAACAGAATAAAAGCTATATAAAATATTATCCAGAGAGATAAAAGGCAAATAATGCAATTTATTTATGGGATGGAGCCAGAACTGAAAGCAAAACTAAATAGAAAGAGAAGATGTTTTTCCCTATGATGAATGGAAAGTGCTGTGCTGTTACATAATCTGTTTTCAGAGGTAGGGGCCAGAAATTCTGAAATGACTTTTTTTTTTTTCCCTGCTTGTTTTCTACAGAGACAAGACACACAGAGACAAAGTACACATCTTGGACATACACAACCTATAGCTCTGAAAAACTATGTCAATAATTGTGTTTATTCAGACCAAAGACAACTTTGTGAAGAAAGACATGAGAAACATGTTGTACTAAGTGCCTCTTAATGCCTTAAAAAATTGCTTAAGAAATAAATGTAAGTCACAAAGGGTCCTTTGATTTTAGATAGTCACCACTGTGTAAGCTGCATCCTATGATCTAGGATGAACTATTTGCTAAATGCTTGCTTTTTTTGCTAAATGTTTGCACTTTCTTTGTACACAAATGAGTTTCTTGAATTGTTCTCACCTATTTGGAAAAAGTAGATAAGTTAAAATCTCTTAATGGAAATGCAGGATGTGCACAGAACAAATATGTTGGAGTAGAGATAAATTACCCAGTGAAAACATCTTTTGGTTTCAAGCACTGAATATTCTCAATTGCAAAATAATTTCCATTCCCACTAATTACCAGTTCTGATATGTTTACAATATAAGGAAAACTAGGGCAAATTCCATATATATGCTATTTTACTGCAAAACATGCGAGAAGACATAAGGATATCCTAGAAAATAAAGTTTTCATCATAAAAACCTGACCTGTTTACGAAGATCAAGGAATTTAAATAATTTGAAAATGTAGCAGTACTTTCATTGAGTAAAAGTTATTGTTTTATAAGTGTGCGGTAAATTTCATAGGTGTCTCAAGCTCTCTGTTAAGCTTCACTCAAAGCAGAAAGAGCTTTGAATGATGATTAGCAGACATCAGCTTTTAAGCTATCTGGGGTCCTAAAAGTGTGAATCAATCGTAATGGAATTTTCAATATCGTTACATACTAACAGTTATGCCTAAATAGTTCCAAGAAAATTCTACCATTAGTGAGTTATTTTTAGAATCAGACATTAATTATCTGAATCATTTAGACCATTTTGGAAAATATTTGCCTTTATTTGACACAATAAGTACATTTCTTAAAAGATTGTTTGTGAAATATATAGCTTATATATTTAGGATCACAATAAATATTCTAAAATGTTGGGGTTTAAAAATTCACTATATCTCACCATATGTTTTTAAATGACTTTCTAAAACAATGAATTGCATTAGTTCTTAAGGTCATCTTGTGCTTCCTTTAAAACATTACAGGTGAAAACCCTGAATATTTTTGTGTGCTTTTAAGCTAACAATGAATTTAGAGAGCAGATCTCTTGTTTCCTGAATGAGAAAAAACAGTAGATATTCTAATCCCTCAAAGAATATTTGAGGAATATGCCCCTGTGTATAATGGCTTTTTGTTAGAACAAGCTAAGCTGGACCTCACATTCTAACACAAAATATATCTAAAAAAAATTAGAATTTTGGTCAACATTGCTGAGATTACAATATAAAAAAATATTGCTGAACTTGTGCAAGGTGTTATAATTTACACTCTCATTATAAGTAAACAGGAGTTTTTATTGGAAAAGTGACATGGGAGTGGTTGTACTCAACTAAAAGAGGAGTTCAACTAATTAGCAGGAATAAGAAATTTTGGAGAAAACATAAAATTTAGGGTCTGATTTTCTTTTAGTAGGAAGGTCACAAATCAGGTGCTATTCAGGTAGAACTAAATGTAAGATCGACTGAGTTATCTTTTGGAGTATATTAAAAAACAAAATAAAGTACGACACTCCATGCACTTTCAGTGTTCTAACCTACAAGTATACACAGCACCATAAATTAAAAGTGAATGTAGGAGCATTTTTTTTCATGGAGCCATTAACTATGTTGCCATTAGCATGGACACTCAATGAAAAAGAAACTTTCATTACAATCCACTGCTGCCATAGCAGCCTGTTATTGATCCATTACTGCCTTCATAATGCAACAATAATGGTTGTTGTAGGATATATGCTAACACCTAAGATGATGAATGGCAGCCGTAGTTTCAAGATCTCAAAGAGTGCATCTGCAGTTATTGCTGGGTTATTAGTCCCAAAGCACTGGAGGCACTTTTAAAATAATATTGTAATGTTGAATATATCTATGCACAAGGAAGAAGAGAAAGTCAAGCAAAATTTTTAGAAAGAAATTACCAGACCACAGACTGTAAAAGTAACTAAATGAGCTCAAAATTACTTTTGAATGTGACAGCTTAAAAAAAGCCTAGCCATGTGCATTGAGGTAGCAAGTGGAGATTCTGAGATAATCACTGGTTTCAGAAGTAATGCAGTTTGCTACTTTTGTATTTCTAAAATTGGGACCTGTGGCCTCTACATAGGACTGGACTCTGAGAGACACAGCAGGAGCTGAGAACCCCAGACTTTCAAGCACTTAACACTATGAGGTTTTAAAGGCACAGAAGGTCCTTTGGTGTCCCTCCTTGGACCCTGAGCTGGTCTTTTGTTATTTATTGCACCAAGATTAAACCATTTGAAGGATCTGAATGTCTGAGACTCTGCCATGGGAAGCCTGGTGTTGAGCCAGCAAAGAAACCTTGTCCAACTGTGTGAGTGGTGTGTGTGGGGAGTCAAGCACAACACCTGCTGTGTCACTGGAACTGCCCTCCATGAAGGGGCCTCAGTCCTAATACAGGTGTGGTGGAACTACCAGAGTGGCTCTTCGATGGTCAGACAGGGAAGTTTTCTTAACAAAGGGATGTTTTGAGGTCTATCCTTCCTATGGAAGGCCCTGCATGACTTGGTTAACATATGAAGCTCAAAGAGAAGAATGAAGATAGAGGAGATCCAGCACTGAAAGACATCTAATTTCAACCTTGTCAATTTTCTATAAGTATGCCTTTTTCCTTTACTTTTTCACAATGTGCAAGTTTCATTGTTCCCTTCAGTCTGATGACTTCTTGTGATGATTTGCCACAGGGGTTTAACTATGCCCAACCATGTAGTGAGAATTCTACTTGTCAAAAGTGTACATGTTTTCAGTGTACTCCAGTATGGCATGTAAAATCTACATGATGTTTTGGAGACTTCAGTCTCAATACTTTCTCAATACACTATTATAAACACTATATTTCTTTCATGGGACATGCACTGAAAGAGAGGGAACACTGTTGTTACTGACAGTAAAAATTAAGCTATTGGTAAGCCATTAGTTTTAAGAGTAACTAAAGCAAATACACATTCATTTGAGACCTGATTTGGGAAGAAAAAATCTGTAGAGCAATCTGTAAGTAGATGGACAAAATAATTGTTTGAAATGCAGATTTATTTTGATATAACTAATTACATAGTCTTAGTTGGGCATGTGCTTTGCTAAAGTGACCAATTTTAAATTCTCTGAATATTTTTTCACAATAATTCACATTTCAGACAGTAACAGGGCTCTGCAGCCATAGGTAGGTAGCAGCCAGTACGGAACCATTCTTCCCATATTTGCAGGTCTCCAGGCAGCCCCCAGGCAGCTTGTCTAGGTTGGTTCCCCTGTGGCTTGAAGTCTGCTCCCTCAGCACTCCTGGATTCCACTTTCATGATCACTGTCCATTTGAACAGCAAATCTTGTTGGAAGGATGGCCTTGGGGGTTATTCTCAAAGGATAGTCTAGACATACATTATTGTGTACAGTCCATCTCTTTTGTATACAACAGAGAAAGAGTTCAATGAAGCTTTTTTCCTAATCCCTATGTAGCATACTGCCAGGGACAAAGCAGGGGAATGGCATTATATATTTTATATAGGAACTTGGAACATGCAGTGATTACTCCTTTATCTTCACTACCTCTCTTGCTATTGTACTATTCATATACTCTGTGGTCACTTGTTCCCATTCACTCAAGAAGCAACTTCCTTGAAAATCCCGTACTGCATTTTTGTTAACTGCAATGCTTAT
The DNA here is from genome assembly GCA_013396755.1 of Sclerurus mexicanus. Taxonomy (NCBI): domain Eukaryota; kingdom Metazoa; phylum Chordata; class Aves; order Passeriformes; family Furnariidae; genus Sclerurus; species Sclerurus mexicanus. The sequence goes on from VWZF01003295.1 coordinate 165,096, forward strand.
TAGAAAACAATGTTAACTTTTCTTCTTCTTCCAAAACTATTTGTAAACAGAAAGTGCTGTATACTCCTCTGTGAAGAAAAGTAAAACTAAACCCCAGACATCTTACTTATCTTACTTATAAAGCATAACAAATCATCTTTTCTAGAACACCTTTAATTCTCAGACACATTTGAGTATAAGAAATCATATTTTGTTTGTCTAGCCTACTTGCATATGTTTCTGTTAACAGATAAAGAGCATGTCATATACTTCTGATGATTTGTTGCTGAGTTCCTGTGCATTATAAAGCAATTGCCATATTTGGTGAAAAGATGCCTCCATTTTCAAGGGACAGGAAGAGCTCTCTTAAGTTAGTTTTAATAGTGGGTAAGCGTTAGAATTTTGCAAGGAAAGATTTTTTAATAAATTTTATAAATTCATCCTTGAGGTCAAAAAGATAATGTAAATCACTGTCACTAGCATGGTAAAGACAGCTGGATATTATCAACCAATTAACTTAAAACAGTGGAAGAGTAAGAATTCAATTTATGAAGAAATTTGAGTATGAAGATATGAATTTTAAAGCTATAAATTCTATGGACATTTATTTTTATCAAAAACCTGTAGACAGTTTCCCAATAGCAAATTTTCTTCTTTATTCTTAAGAATTTGTGAAACAATGTTTGTATCGAGTTATATATCATCTTTAATTATCCCTTTAAAGATAATTTTTTTCAGCTGGAACTGTTTTGGGTGCTTCTTTCACCACTACTGGATACACAAGTGGCCAAGAAAGTCAATGGTATCTTGGGGTGCATTAAAAGGAACAACACAGGTAGGTCCAGAAGGTGATCCTACCCCTCAACTCAGCCCTGGTGAGGCCTCATCTGGAGTGCTGAGTCCAGTTCTGGGCTCCTCAGTTCAAGAGAGACAAGAAGCTCCGGGAGCAAGCCAAACAGAGGGTACAAAGGTGATTAGGAAAGTGGAGCACATTTACTCAGCTCAGATACTTCTGGGGATGTATGCAGCCGTTTGAATTGTAATGCTATCAGGGAGCTTTACACTTAAATTCTGAGAATATTCTTGGAATAGTTGCCTGCCAATTTATTTCCTGTGTTCTCAAATTCAGTCCAGAAACTGACCTAGAATAAGTCAATTGGAATGATCAGAAAGATGGAGACAACTATTTTTTTCCAATGCATACTTCAGCTCCTTTCTCCTCCATTGGGTGATTTGCATTTGGATTTCGCAGTCACTTATTGCTCCTTTGACATCAAAACTGAGTTACAAAATATTCTGAGTTGAGGCCTGCTCCTAAGACATGCCCTCTTTGATACACATTCTCAGGCAGACGTCTTGATCCCTCCCAGGTCAGACGTTTTACTTCATAGAAAATTCTCAAGTGTTTAGCACCTTTTTCTGAGTCCCCCATATACATATAAGGGACAGGCACATAGAACAGATGTTCTTATAATTTTTTTGGGCTACTAAATGTTTAATTGTTTTCTACACACTGAGTCAGAGACAGCAGTAACTGACATTATACACTTAATAGTCTCCTGGATACAACTTTCTTATGGTAAATGACTCCCTTATAGGAAATGCATGATATAAACACCATACTTTGTAATTTATTGGTAGATATCTTCTCTTTGTTACTGCAAACATTAGATTAATTTCTAATTTTGTGGCAAACTCTTGTACTTTTTTTTTTCTTCTCTTAAATATGCACAGAGCTTTGTCATTTGGTTTTTAGACAGTAAAGCCCATTTGTGGTCCAGTTTGATTTCATTGTTCTGTTAGTCATATCATAAACCTGTAAGTGCTCAGTTTCCCAGGCTGTACCAAAGGGCATACAATGACAGTGAAATTTTTTATTTTGAATAGAAAAAAAAAAGATATTTCTCAAATTAAAGGATCAATTTTAGTCCTGGGGGAGTTTCTTTTTGAAACTCATATGAGAAGGAGAAAAAATGTTAATTGAATCTTCTCATTTACACCTTCCATCTGTTTTCTCTGTTCTCATTCCATCTGCATCTGCTTAGATACTTGAGAAGCAGGTCAAACTAACACTTAATGAGTCTCAGCTGATTACTGTAGTAATTTAATAAAATTGTTACAAGTAGAAAGTAGAATTGGAAAGAGAACTTACACTGTGGAGTTTTAAACTATCTTTTTGGCTTTCAAGTTCATCAGAATAATTTCAGGAAAAAATGCTTAATTCTCTTCTATAGGGTATTTAGTCTCTTTTTCAAGCTTTTTAGAACTTTGGCCTTTATGTTCAAACAGTGCTTCTTATTGAGAATTTGCTATTTTGTCTAATTCTTTTCCAACAAGTATTTTGCCTGTTTGGGTTTTTTTTTTTTCTTTTTTGTTGTTGTTCTGCAAGTTAAAATATTTCTATCTTTTAAATGCACTATTGCAGTCTGCAGAGTCTGTCTGAAGATATTCAACAGGATCAGGGGGGTTTTTGAATGGTATTTAACTTCTGCTTTCAGACAACCGATCTTTCACTGCATTGATTTAATGTTGCAGCTGAAGTAGCCTAGTGATGTAGTGAAGCATATTATTTAGACATAGTAAAAGATATGTCTTTCCTTCTAAATATTCCTCTTCTAAAAGAAGTTATTCTCTTATGAAATTATGAGTTTGTATCAGGTTTGTATCACTTGCATTACATTGCTAGAAAAAAAATTGTAGTTTCCTAAGGAAGAAAATTCACTGGTAATATTTAATTTTCCAACTTCATTCATCTAACAGTTAGTTTTGTTGATTACCTCTTTAACAGATTTCGAGAGACAGACTCTACTATAAACTGACTCATTTATATATATATATATATATACATATATATTACATTTATATATATATATACATATATATTACAACTAATATGCCAGCTAAATCAATCTGAACATATTCTGTGAGACCTTATTCAACATGAAAAAGATATTTGTGAATATGCTGAAAGTTTGCTGCCTATTTCTTACTCACTATGTGACTGGTGCTAATAACCAAGAGTTTGTAACTCTTGATGGAAGGAATTGTGCTCCACACAACAGTGGCTTGCACTTAGAGAGTGTTCAGTGTAAGTAACAGGAGGAGCAATTGTGGCAGAGTCAGACACCATAAAGAAGTCAACAGAGGGTTTGATGTAAGCATTACCAGGTGCATGAATAGTAAAATTCAGTGATGGTTGTTATAAGCACATTTTTCAAATTAGGGACAGAGGTGTACCAAGATGGAAATACATGTATGACTTAACAGACTGGTGTAGCTAGAGAGAGATATCCTTCATCTGTTGAAGCTCCGAAGTGTAGGATGCCACAAAGGATCCAGACATGGAATTAAGCTAAAAGAAAATTAATAAAAAATAGTCACTCTAACAGATTTTCTGTGAAAAGTTAGTAATATGAAAAGTGATCTTAAAGATCAATGTTGATGTCAAGGTTACAGGGAGTAGGCAGATGAGACAGAGTTGACAGAATTGCAAATTCTGCAACTTGAAAACATTCAGTGCAACATTTTGCTTGCACTGAAGTTGTAGACATTTAGCTGAATGGTTTTGAAGTCACAGACTCTACCTAAGATAGAACAGGAGGAATATTGTCAAATTATTAAAAATATCAAATGAGTGTTGAGTACCATTAGCATTGAAGTATAAGCTAAGGTTAGTATCATATGGATAAGGTAAGAGGGACATGGAAGAGCTGAGTGCCAAGGAATGAATGTGTCAGTAATTCCTCTTCTCTTTCTTCATATCATTTGCTTTAAAATCAAGTTCTCTAGGTTTACCTGGCAGTAATGCTATCCTATATATTTATTCTTGGTCTGAGAACTCATCCTTTAATTAACTGAACTGAAGCATTCCTAACTCTTCTGTTTTAGGCAGACACTTTTCTAAACAAATGCATTTCTACATTTCTTTGAAGCAATATGATATTTAGTTCATAGTACATAATTGGTTAGAATGTAAAAGGCATACTGTAAATCCCTAGAAAAGAATTTGAGACTGATTCAATATAAAAGGTCAGAATGATGAATGGAAGCACAACCAAATGATGCTTAATGGGGTCTGGGGTGAAGTGTTGGAAAGACTGGGATTTCACTTTGGAAGGATTTTGAAATCATGAAGCAACAAAAAACCCCAAATTTCAATGAGGGTGTACGCTGGTCACAGGTCAAATTAAGTGTGTTTTTAACATTATTTACAGAAATGAAAGTAGCATTTCTTCAACATGTCAAAACCTCTATGGAAGAGAAACTGTGACATTCTTTGAATGCTTCTGTTGTCTGATAGTGTGCAGGCTACCTCCCTGCACAGGGAACGAGTCAGGAATTGAAGCTAGATAGAAAGTACATGAGGTCATGCTAACAGAAGGGTATACTGGAAGGCAGGAAAAAGAAAGTAAAAAACAAACAAACAAAAAAACAAACAACCCACAACAAAGCCAAGAGTAGAACAAGAAGCCAGGGGTTATTCTTCCTGATTACTAACAACTCCCTTTTTTGCCGTGTCTCCATCTTGTTTAGATTCCCACAAGGAGCCATACTGCAGAGGGCCCATCTTTTTTCATAGATGATACTTTGCTCCTGTTTATTGAAGCATAGTCTTTGTCTGACTGATGGAGAAGTAGCAAAGGACTCACAAGGTTTAGAAGCAGCACTCCTGATGTTATTTGTGTTAAGGACACTCAGAAACTTCCATTCTTCTTCTCACCAGGTACATCAATGCTGAGCACAGAGAAGTACCTCTTATATCAGCTGCCCCTTATACTTCCTGTCCTTTGGAACTGCTTTTATCCAAAGGTGCTACAGAAGAGGAAAAAAACTATCAGGTTAAATTAATTTCTTGCAGAATTCTCAAGTTCAGAGAGACTTGCCCATAGTTGATTAGATGTTTCATATCAAGTATTCATCGAAATGTACACAGAGTATAAGTAGCAAAGATAACATTTTGGACTGTAAAAAACTATGTTACCAATGAAACAAACCATTAATATCTAGCAGAGACCTTGAAATAATTTTCTCATTATTTTCAAATGTTGTAATCTATTAACACACCCTCTTTCAAGTGGTCTTTGATATCTGAAAAAGCTAAATGCCTCTTTTAAATATCTATAATTCCTGAAAATAAGAGCTGTCTGTATTTTGCACTGATACAGTTAATATAAAGGCTATTTAATAGTGAAAATAAAAGCTGCACATGCAAGCAAAGCAAAAAAGGAATTGATTCACTGCTTCCCATGAGAAGGCAGGTGTTCAGCCATCCCTAGGAGGGCAGGGCTTTATCACATGTAATGGTGACTTGGGAAGACAAATACCATAATTCCAAATATGATTCTTCCAATTCCTTCTTCCTTCTTCCCCCACTTTACATACTGAGCTTGATGTCATATGGCCAGGAATATCCCTTTGGTCCCAGCTGTGTTTCCTCCCAGTTCCACGTGTACCCAGAGTCTGGTCACCAATGTGGCGGTATGAAAAAACAGAAAACACCTTGCCTCTGTGTAAGCACTGCTCAGCCATAACAAAACCATCTCTATATTATCAACCCTATTCTCAGTACAAATCCAAAATCCAGCCCCATACTAGCTATTGTGTTTGGGAGTACAAGATTACACTGAATGGAAAAGGGACCACGGAGTGACTTGATGAGGCCAAGGGATTAAGAAGGATAGTTGCAAGAACGAGCTATCCTGCACAAGAGGCAGTTTATTGCTGTGTATCGGGTTGTTACAGGTTTCCCAGTTTGTGAATTCCCTCATGTTATCCCTGCTCCAACTGGACAGATTCTGCCACAGTGCAGCTTTTATCTCCACCCTCGTTTACCCCTTCTTGTTGTAGTCCTTCCCTGTTTTTTCCTTTTCTGATTTGCATGCTCCTCCCAAAACCCCACCCCCGTTCTCAGAAAGTTCCACACCACCCTTATATAAGCCAGAGCCATCTTAATAAAAGGGCCATTCCATCATTTGACCATATCCCTGCCTGGAGTGTGCCATCTCCTTATCCCCACAAGGGTCTCGTCAACTGTGAACGAAATTAACTCTACCACAACCAAACCCATCACATACAACTAGCTTTCTACTAAGTATCAGTCTTTCACACCTTCAAGGCAAATAAAGATTGTAATTATTATTATGATTTTGCATCACAGGCAGAAATTGTACATAATGGCTTTTATATCCAGTCGAGTTTGATGTCTAGTTGTAAGAAAAGAAATCATTCCCCTGTGCCTATCTGCTCTATTTCCCTTGATTCCTTAAACTCTCTCCTGCAGGATCTGCAGAGGAATCTGATAGGAGAGCAGAAGAAGAAATATGAGTATTTGAATCTTCTTCTGAAGATGCGAGTGTTGTCCAGAAACACTGAGGTAAAAAAGGGTTTGAAACAAACCAAGAAATTTCTTGCTCATTTATATTGTGATGCACAGAACAAATTAAAAATTTGTTCTCACTTGCTTCCTGGATGTTTGGGTATTTTTCTGGCCCTTTTTTCTCTGTTACTCTTTTCGGTGAAAATACAGTGGGAATTTAAAGATAGGACATTCTTGAATAGTTAATCATTTGAGTTTCATTGTTGTTCTTGGCATTGCATTTATTCCTAACATGTGGCTATAATTTTAACTTCAAATGGATCTGATGTATGAATTAAAAAAGCATTTGCAGAGAGATGGTCTTGAAACAAGCCCCAAATAAACACATTCTGAAAAAATGCTTTGAATTTTTAGGAGAGAAGACAGCTAAAAAAAAAAAGCCCAAACAAGCTTAGCTGAGCTGAATTATACTCTGATTCTGAAATCATGGTGTCACATAATATCCTGAGTTGAAAGAGACCCACAAGGATCATCCAAGTCCAGCTTCTGGCCCTTCACAGAACAATCCTAATAAACACACCACATGCCTGAGAACATTATCCAAAGGCTTCTTCATTTCTGGAAGGATTACGGCCATGGCCACTGGGAAACCTGTTCCTATGCCAAACTAGCCTCTGAGTGAAGAATTTTTTCCTAATATCCAGCGAAAACCTCCCCTGACACAACTTCAGGTCATTCCCTCAGGTTCTGTCACTGGTCACCACCGAGAAGAGAGATCAGTGTCACTTGTTCACTTGTGAAGAAGCTATAAACTGTGATGAGGTCTCCCCTCAGTCTCCTCTTCTCCAGGCCAAATAAGTCAAGTGACTTCAGAAAGTCTTTGTATGGCTTCACCATCTTTGTTGGTCTCCTTTAGACACTCTCTAATAACTTTATATCTTTCTTATATTGTGGTGTCCAAAACTGCACACAATATTCAAGGTGAGGCTGCCCCAGTGAAGAGCAGAGCAGGACGATCCCCTCCCTTGACCAGTTGGTGATGCTGAGCTCAAGGCTTCCCAGAACACGGTTGGTCCTTCTGGCTGCCAGGGCACTGCTGACTCATATTCAACTTGCCATTGACCAGAATCCTCAGATTTCTTTCTGTGGAGCTGCTCTCCAGGCTCTTGCTCTGCAGTGTATGTACATTTTTTGTATAAAAGTATATGGGCATGCTTGAAAAGTAATTTAAAATGACAAATGACTAAGAGAAAAATAAGATCATATTATTAACAGCGATGAAAATTTGTACAGCAGTCCTACTTCCAAAAGTCACTGGTTAGATTGTAGGAATAACTGTCTATATTGTGTGATCTGAGTCTGCTGGTAAGTGGAAGGACTTCTTTGAGAATCTCTGCTAGTTCTAAGTAGTTTTCACGCTATAGTCATCTATTTATAAGGGGATAGAACCGTGTATATGTACATTACTACTGTTAAATTTTAAGACAGAATTAATTAATCATGTTAGTTTTTCTCAAATTCCTTTTAATTTGTCAAGCATTTTTTCAGCATCATGTGTCTTTTGAATGTCAAATACCTGTGTCTGGTAAACCAAATGTATTGATGTGCTATACTGTTGCCACTTTCTAATATCAAATTAATCTCTTTTTTTATACCTCCCTGTCACACAATCCTTTCATTTACCTTGGAATAAAATAATTTTATTTCTGTCATTTATTCTTACTAATGCTATTATGCCTTACTCTGTGCTCACAAGCCAAGCAGAGACAGATGGCATCTGGACCCTAAGCCATTACTGTATGCACTCTTCCAGTACAAATTCTGCCATGCGAGCTTTCCATTTCGTGGGACTGAACTTCTGCTGACGAAGACCTAATATCCTTAACATTGCAGGCATCCTTCTTTATCCTTTGGCTCACGTGGGTGGGTGTTCCTATGCTCTGAAGAGATCTGTTAAGTCTTAATGTGGTCAAAAAAATTCACTTTTGATTCTTGTTTTGGCATGATGAACTAACAGTCTGGCTGTACTGCTTGGGTTTTAGCACTATTTGAAGATGGATTTCTCATTTGAAGAAACTGATTTTGTCTTGCTCTCAGTTGCTCTGATTCACAGTTCCAAAGGCAACTCATCCTTTACCTTTCCTTTTAACATAAATAAACAGGAATAAAGCAAAATTCCTTGACACCCAAAATAAGGCAGGATTGTAATCCTACCAATGCACTTTGAAGACTGTTCTGATATCTTTTTGTGTTGAAACAAAGACTCAATCTTGAGACACACAGGCAGCAGCAGTAAGTTTTATAGCTTGGTCCTACGTCATGGGATTCAGGGATGTTCGTGCAACCAGGGAAACCCATCTACAGCTGGGAGCTCTAGCAACGGGAGGCTGATGCAGCTTGGGCATTGCAAAGAGCAACTGCAGAGATTGACCTGGGTCAGAGAGACCTGGGTATTGCTGGGACCACAGAGGGCAAACTGGAATCAAGAGGGCACAGTGGTTTGTGCAGGAGGGCCTGTACTTCCACAGACCAGAGAAGTGCCCTAGATCCCTGCCAGGATGGTGGGCACTCATCTCAGAGGTAAAACCAGTGTTTCTACAGAGAAAGCTTCTGAGAAGTTTTATGCTTACACTCAGATGGAATGGATAAAGAAGGAGGCAGTACAGATGAGTAGGTAGCAACAAGTGCACAGACCCTTCTACTAGAGGGAAGGCAAGTACCTGCAAAAGATGTGCACAGTTTGATATCTTTTGCATCAGGTTGCTGAGCCTTCTCCCAGAAAAACTGATGTATTACAGCCTAGCAAAGTGGTCCTTGCAGTGGGTGGGGAACCGGCTGACAGGCAGCACCCAGAGCGTGAGGGTACATCTCTCCTTTTCACACTGGCAGTCTGTCACGGGTGGGGTCCCTGGGGATCAGTACTGGCCCCAGCACATCTTCATAAGTGTGCATGGTGTGTATGGTGGGATCAAGTGTACCCTGATAAAGTTTGCTGATGATACCAAACGGAGTGGGAAAGTGGACACTTTGTAAAGGAGGCTCACCTGGCAGAAAGACCTGACAGCCTGGAAGAGTGGGCTCACAAGATCCTTATGAAGTTCAACAAAGGCAAGTTGTTGTCCCTGCAACCTGGAAAATCATAATCAATCAGCATAGCCTGGGATCTATTTGACTGGGGACTCTGGGAAAATGGACCTGGGGGTCCTGGAGAAAAACAAGCCTGATATGAGTGATCAGTTGCTGCTCAGCAAAGAAAGGCAACAGGTTGCTGGGTTGTATCAACAAGGGCTTCACCACCAGAGATGAAGTTATTATCCCACTCTTCTCAGCATTTGTCAGGCCACACCTGGAATACTGTATGGATAGGCTAGGGAGGTCCAGGGAAGGGCCGCAAAGATGATCAGAGGACTGGGAAGCCTGCTGTGTGAGGAAAGGCTGAGGGAACTGAGTTTGTTCTGTGGAGACTGTTATCACCATATTCCATTAGGTAAAAAGTGGCTGCAAAGAATGTGGAGTGGGTGCAAGTTATTCCTGGGTAGATTTCAACTGAATAAAGAAGAAAATTTTTCACAACGAGAACAGTCAGCCATTGAAACAATATTCCCAGGGCAGTGGTGGGTTTCCCAATTTGGACACTTTAAAGATTCACCTGAATAGGGTGCTGGACCATTTTGTCTAGATCATGCCTTTGCAAAGAAAGGTTGGACCAGATGATCCTTGAGTTCACCTTCAAACCTGATATTCTCACACTTTTTTATGCTCATATTTATGGTCAGACAAGTACTGATTTCCCTGTTCTAGTCTGTTCAAAACCTACTGTTCATTAAAAAGAAAAGAAACCGTTCAGAAAGTATGGAATGTGTAATTTGTCTCTTGCTTCTCCTTGATATATTTAACTTGTTGTATACATTTAGAATTTTTTTTCTTTTTTTGAGACTTTTGCTGAGTTTTTAACTTCCTGTCTGGCAGCTGCTGGATACCGAAGTGCTGAGTACAGCACTTGCTGAGAACCAATAAAAAGTCAAAGACTTGATGTCAGGCTCTTTTAGACTTATTTAATCACTATGAGTGGAAAAGACGACAGATTTTGATTAAGACCAGCTAAACTGATCAATAAAGTCCTTGAACTTGCATAAGTCACTACAGGTTACTTTCAATAACAGTGATAGCCTGTACCTAGGAAGAAATACCTTTACATTATGATCTTTATATATGAGATATACATGTGGACAACCACTGAATTCTCCTGTATATATGTTCCTGTGAGAGGCTGCATTATATTTCTTAACAGTGGATTGCTGCTGCTACTGGGAGGTATAACTTCAGCCAATTCCTTTTTCATTGAATCTGTGAGAAAACTGAATTGAAAAATGACACTCAGCTATATACAAAGACAAAAAGGGACTAAATATATAGTGAGCAACATGACAACCTTGCAATGTGCAATTTTCACTAATTCCATTCTTGATATACTAGTCCAAATTCTTAAAGGGGAGAAAGCCAGGGTGGAAGTGCACTACTTCAAGATCCTCTAGATCCGTTGGATATGAGACTTAAACAAACAAGAAATTACTTTCATTGATTAAATGTAGATTGAATTAGTAGGAAAAAATGACAGGCCCTGCTAAGGTTGTGTCCCTTAGTCATTGTTTAACTCAGCGTGACAGATTCAATCTGCTCAGCCCAAAGGAAGGCCAGAGATGTCACTCACAGACTCTGCACAATGCTAGAGCCATAGAAGAGCAAAATCGAAAAGTTGCACTTTATCAACTCACAGCCTGGAGCCACTGTTCTCATTCGGGTTGTGTTAGCAGAACAATGAGCTACAGCAGGCGCAAGGCTGCTCCGCATAATAATTATAGGTATCCCACAGGCAAAGCTCTTGTTGCTTTTAAGACTTGACAGAATGTGTCTTGTAGGCATGACCTAGCAGATGGGGGACTTTTTTCTTTCATCTTTTCCAAAAAGACACCTAGGAGAAACATACAAAGAATCCTGATAAGGGATATATTTTCTCCTAAACAGGTAGGTTGATTCCTATAAGCTGCTCTTCTTTTTCATTCAGCCTTAAAATAATTGGAGATTACCTTAGTGGAAGGAAGTCAAGTATAGCAACAGAAACAGGGATAGACCTTTTGCTCTATCCTGCTAATTTGTGTCACCTACTGCACTGCCTTATGTATTGATGGTAGAAAAAATGAAGCAGAAAATTAAGTCTGAAAGGCGTTTTTGTCCTGCTGTCACTTTGTACAACATTTAGTTCAGTTGACATGACACTGTGCCTTTTGTTACATAAAACTGTCACATTGTCCCCTTCTGGTTAGCCAGAGTTGCCGGCCAAATCAATAATGTCTGTCAAAACTGTCAAATAATGAAAACAGTCTAAAAATGTCTGTTATAATAGATAATATTTTTTATGACCAATAAAAAATACAACAAAATTTTGTCACCAACAATATGAGCAAAGAAATGAAATAAATTTAATAATTAACCAAACAAACCGAAGAAATATGTTCTCAGATATATTGTACTTTCTGGATATTTTAATTATTTTATAAACATATTTGATGGTTTGGCATGCTACTAACCTTTGAAGACAGTTTATGATTATTGCAGAACACTTAAAGCATGTCAGTGTATGTATTTATTTTGTTAGAGCTTTTAGCTACTATTGCTTTGTTTTGCTTCTGTTTTTCCAGGGGAAAAAAAAAAAGACATAAAACACAGAGATCCTTAAAGAGTACAGAAGGAATGCAGCTTAAAAAATAAAGAGACTGATTGTCTTTTTCAATTTTTTGCTCTTGCTTGGACAACGGTGTGATACAGAAACTTAGGGAAATGAATAATGGGATTTACAAACCATAGTCAATGTCTTATGATGGGATTTTGTTTTTACCTTTCATCATTTCAAACTGAATTTCTCCAGATACTCTTTTGTTTACAGTTTCCTCCTAGAAGCTCTGGTAAATGTGTAATTTATGTAGAATGTGAAAGAAAGGATTGTTACCCGAGAGAGACACACTTTGTCCAAAAGACACTGTGGTGGTGGCATAGAGACTGAGCTTCCTGGATGGACACTGCTGAAAGCTACATAACCAAATTTGCCCGCTGTTCTGCCAGACATTCAGGACAGTAAATATCAGTGCTATTCATATCTTTCCAAACATTGTATTTTTGTTTAGCAGGTGTTTTTAAGAAAGTCCTTTGGACTTCAAACTTACAAAACTGTGGCTTCTGCATTATTTCAGATGCTTTCTGAAAGGCCCAGCAGGAAATACAAGACTGGAGTAAGTGGCCTCAGTTATGTCCTCTTTTCTAGGGAGAAAAACACGGATTTGAAAGTGGTCTTGTACCTTTTTTACCTGCACAAAGACACTTCATCTGGATTTTATGTCTTCAATATCTTCACAAACATGATATCAGCTCCATCCTACCAATAAATTAGCTTTACTTAGTCAGGGAAATGCATCTATGCTTTTTATATATATTTTGAGCACATACCGTTTGAAGACAAAAGGAAAGATTAGGAAAAAAACAGCCACCATGTCCAAGAACCAATAATTCTTTAATGCAAGTTAAAATCTATTTATAGATTGTTCTGTGTCTATCAATGCCAGCAGTATGGGAATTCCACTTTATTTTTTTTTTTTTTCAGTCAGAAAACTTTGCTCTGTAGCTTTTTATCCTAGAATGATTGGAATAGATTGGATTGGAAGGGACCTTTAATGGTCATCTAGTTTTAACCCCCTCTACAATGTACAAGGATATCTTAAACTAGAACTGGTTGCTCAGAGTCCTGTCCAGCCTGACCTTGAATATTTCCAGTGAGTGACCATCTATTATCCTTCCAGTCAGCCTGTTACAGTGTGTCACTACCCTCGTTGTAAAAAATTGCTTCCTCATATTTAACCCAAATCTTCCCTCTTTCAGTTTAAGAGCATTACCGCTTGTTCTAGCACAGCAAACCCTGCTAGAAAGTTGATCCCCAACTTTCTTGTATGTCCCCTTCAGGTACTGAAAGGCTGATGTAAGGTCTCCCCAGACCCTCCTCTTCTCCAGGCTGAAGAACCTCAACTGTCTCAAATTTCCCTCACAGAAAAAGTGTTCCAGCCCTCTGAACATCTTTGTGGCCCTCCACTGGAACTGCTTCAACTCGTCCATGTCCTTATGTTGGAGGCCTCAGAGCTGGATGCAGTATTCCAGGTGAGGTTTCATGAGATAAGAAAATAGGCACAATATCACCTCCATTCACCTGCTTCTTTTGATACAGCCCAGAATACAGGTGAGTTAAACCCAGAACTCTAGGAGCTACTTTCACTATGTTCCAGTGCCATACATATGGGGTTTTTTTTGGTTGTGTACACTCAAAATTTAGAAATATGCAAATACCTTTCATTTATAACAAGTCAAATTATAATAATATTTTATTTTTAAGCATTTTTTTTTTAGTTTTAAGGTTGTTTGTACCATCATTTAGATGGAATTCTGGTTTTACTAAATTCACTGCTTTAGATCAAGAGGTTTAAGATTCCTTAACATACAGTAAATTAATAGGACTAATTTTCAGTCTGATATGTCATAGGTTATGTGTGTAAACTCATGAGGTAGCATAAAGTGCTGAAATTCTTGTATTCTCTGTGTTCTGTTTAAGATATTTAATATATTGTTGTAAATTGCCTTTAAATTTTACAAAATTAATTAATTAGACTCTTTAAATTACAGATTTCGTTCATATGTTTTCAAGGTTTAAGTCAGCATAAAGTCAGAAATTTAGTCCTTGTGAACTGATTTCTGCTATTTCCCAGGACAAGAAAGTCCAATGAGAAGGAAACTCCAACTGACAAGATTTCTTCTCACTTGATTTGATCTAGGATTTTCTTGTGTGGTGTTTTGGCATATTTGCAAACATATTTGAATTGAGCAGCTGCAAAAAGCAATAATAAATCTTAGCATGTATCACAAGGAATTAAAATTTTGAAAGGTTAGTATGCTACTGATACAACTGAAGTATGCCTGGAAAATGGAGCTTATTCTTTTCTAGATGAGATAGTCTGTAACATTCTCTGTTTGTAGCTTGGAATACTAAACAGGCAAGTGACTCAATTTTTTGCTTTTTTCTTCCTTATTTTTTTTAATTTATTTTATCCCTCAGAAAGAACTTGCACATGTTGCTAAGTCAGTTTTCCACAATGTTTGGAAAAAGCAAATTTCTGTATTGTCATAGACTATAGTCTTTCCAGACCATCTTATACACTGATCTCTATAAATATAGGCAGAAATTTTAACCTAAAAAATTCCCAGTGTCCATACATTTGATTTAGAGGTCCATGCTCTACAGTTCCTACATCAAGGTCTCTGACATTCTTCCCTGTCACTGTTTTTCTTTCAGTGAAGCTTCAAAGTGAAGTCTAACACCATTTCCAGGAAGAAAAAATAATTTGGAATAATCTCTGTAGAATTTGTCTGTACTGTTAAGTAGTTTTCTGTTGTTGAGGGTTTTATTGTTTGTTTGGTTTGGTTTTTTTGGGGGAAAAAAACCCCCCAAAACTGCAGGTTGAGCAAATTGAGTTCTCTTTTACTCTCTGAAGGTGTAACTGACTGGAATGACTTTTTGTTTATAAGAGTTGAAGTTCAGCCAAGAAGAAATTAGTAAGTCTTCAATTCTGATTAGTGTACTTCTGATAATTCCCCTTGTGGTGAGAGTTGCCTGAGCTGAGAGCCATCTTTTAGTCTTATTTATTGATGAACACATTAAAATTTTCAATAATATAGGGTACTTTGACTTCTCAACCATTTATGCTGGCTTTTAAAGGCCTCATGAGTCACCCAGGAAGCTCCTATATAGAAAACACACATTTGCATTGATTAGATACTTTCTTATGACCCTTATAAGGAAATCTAAATAGGTTATGTGGCCAAAAGATCTATGACTCTTGCACAAGGTGCTAATGAAGAGCTGGATTATCTTTAGGACTGACACAGCTGCTCTCAGTAGTGGGAGGGAGTGATGTTTCCCACTTGCTCATCCCTTAAGAGCTTTGTGGCTCTGGACATCAGTGATAAATTAATCAGTCCTAATGAACAATATTCTTCTCCCACTAGCAGATGGATAGAGGATGTGAATGGCTCTACATGACAAACAGAGGTCTCCAGGTGAAATTCAAGAAGTAATCTGCAATCTCTGAAAGGATTTGAGCAACCTAAAGAACTTTTTCTTTCCCAGATATCTGCCAGAACTGGAGTGGGATTGTGGGGAGAAAGAAAAAACAAACACAAACCAAATAACCAAACAATCTCCTCCAAACCACACACCTCCACTTAAAAAAAAAAAAAATAAAAAAAATCCAGCTTTAAAAATTGAATTGTATTATTTTATTTATGTATGGGTATGTAGAAATGGGAACCACTAAAGGCTACTCCAAAGGTCTAAGACAAGGCCTAATATCCTTAAAGAAAACATTCCAATTAAGAACATGGTTTACAAGTAATGGAGGACTGAAATTTTCCGTATTTGGACTTCCATTAAGAATTTATGTTATGATAAAGAGATATGCAATTTTATTTAAAAAAATAAGAAAGGCAAGCAATAGTTTTTCTTTAGCAAATTATATTGAATGACCTTTATATTGCCAAAGAACAGTTCTAGACTTCTTCACATTAGTGTATTTCTAATTTCCTACCTTCTAGCATGTCAGAAAATCACCATCAGAGACTGCTGTCATTTGCCAATCAAGATTAATTTGAGTAAGGTATCGATTTGAATATATTTTTTTTTATTCTGTTGTGCTGTATGTCATTTTGATAGTATTATCCACTATGTTGGATCCTAAATCTGTATCCCTATACAGATTAGTCATGTCTCAAAAAGCTTGGTAAGCAGAAACAAGTTTAGCTAAGAGAAAAATTAAGCATTAAAAGTACACTCAAGTGTGAGGAACATGACAAAGAGAACATTTTTTAATAATAGAAATAAACTAAATTATGTAAAATGGACAAGAAGAATACAATCACTGAAGGGAGACAGTGTAAGTATCTGAGGTGTAAAAGGGGAAAATGTACAAAGAGACTGGGATGCCAAGAATATTAATCATTTTCTTTATTAAAAATGTGGTGTTCTTGGTGTTTATGAGTATTTCACGTTGGTGGCAGAGACGAAAGGAATATTTTTTTTAAAATGTTTGATCTTTTCTTTGGCTGCAGTAATCTCTATGACCTCTGTAGTGCCAGAACTCTGAAGCTGTCAGGTTCAGTCCAAGCAAGGAGGCAGTTCAAAACACTGAGCCATAGCCTGTGTCAAATGTTAAGCAGCAGCAAAAAGCTATTTATGAATGAGTTCAGGCTCTAAAATTATGCAGGCATTATTTCACATATAATTATGAATAACAAGAAAATTGCAATTAATTTGCAATTAATTGCAAAATTTACAAACAGAACACAAAAGCAAATCTGCTCACACACTTTTGGGGTTTTTTTGTTTTTAACTACACAATATGCTCAATTTACAACCTATACCGATACAGTTTATCTAAAACAAAATTCTTAGTAGTTGATCCTCAAATATAACTTCCTCGTATATTCTTTTTCTGCTTTAGAAGCATTGTTTATCTGTAACATCACAACATTTTGTTTCAGAACACTCTGTTATGTAAAAATTCAAGACTGTAAATGAGGAGGGAATGATTGCTTTATTCCATGGATCTGAGTGAAGACATCTGTCATCTTTGTACACAAGGCAAATTATTCAATAAAGATCACACTGGAATCACAGTGAGGATTTCTGGTGGGGGTTTTTTCACAGATCACCTAGTTTTCCATTTTAGTCTTCTTTTCCCAATCAGCCATACAGATTCAATGTGCTTCATCAGTGCTTCATCGGTGATTCATCAGTGCTTCATCAGTGTACTGAGCTCTGCAGAAAAGGACATGAAACAAAACAGGTATGCCATAACATTTTTTCAGACACAGTTTTAAAATCTCTCTCAATATAGCATGCCATACTGCTCAAAGTTATACTTCCTTTAAAAAGAAATCTTTTTTTCAGGAATGTTTAGTTCTTATGAACAAAAAATATATTTTACCAAAATTAAAATGACAGTTGTCTTTCTCCTTGTTCTTTCATTAGTGAGTCAAAATACTTGAATTATATGCTATTGTTTATGTACTCAGGGAAAGCTATAAACTTAATTGTATAATTATTTCTGAATTGTTATTTGAATATGTAATTTGTTAATTTGGTCCTTTTGAATTTTCACTTGTATTTTAGAGATAACATATTTTTCCAATAGACATCCTGTAATTAAAAAGGAGGCATTTTTAAGCCAAAAGTGGAATGTCACTTTCCAAACCATTTGGGGACTAAATTTAATGAAGTTTTAGCTGCCTAACATGGGAACTAAACATAGGGAGCAAAACTGTATCTCCAAGAATCCCTGTCTACATATTTCATAGAACAAACCAAGTACAACCCAGTAGTGGGGTACCTAACTTCAGTTTATGCCACACAGTGAGTCGGAACTCGGGCATTTCTCTCTCTTTTCCCAGTGAACAGTAAGCAGTTTCAGAGCATGCCTACTAGGCATTCACTTCCAAGGCAGCTGCTGCTCAGAGGCTCAACAGTTGTCTTGTGGGAGGTGGTGACCGCGCAATTTTGCACACCTTTATCTTCCCTCTCCCTTTTCCCTTCAGCTAATAAACTGTGTTTATATTCACACATGGCTTTTTTTACTTTTACATTTGCTATTCTCTCTTCATGTGACAGTGAAGGAGGAGTGAGTGACTGAGTAAGTGAATGGCTGGCTGAATGTTTAGCTGCTGGCTGAAGTCAGCCGACAACATTGCCCTACCACAATAATTGGGTCCAAAGAGCAAACCCATCCAACTGTCTGGTATACACCACTATAGAGAAAAGATCATGGGGCCATTGCTGGCTGACCCTTCATGGAAAGCAAATTGTTACCTGTAGTATTAATGATGTTTTTTCCTGCAGATATTAGAAACAAAGCAGTAAATTTGCTTATATATGTACCGATATTAAACTTATATATAGGTTTAAATTGCATAAATGTGGAGTCCTGTGAGTTGTGGTCAGATAAAACTGCTACTTCCCCATTTCATTATCTGATCAAGATGTCTTCACTGCTATGATTTTACTTACTGACTTCAAATATTTTTTTGCAGGTGTAGTGAGAAAAAATCATATCTACGTTTTCCACCTTATTCAAAAGTTAGGTCTTGCATTAACTCTCATAACACCTACCTGAATGTTTGGGATTTGGCTTGTTTAGTTATTCATTATGCTACAATTGTCTTTTCCCCTTATGATCGTAACTTCTGTACATCTGGTGTAGTTTGTAAGAAAAAATATCTTCTTATTCTCTAAATTGAAGAGAGATGTAGTTGATAGGTGGACTGTTAGATGGATAAGCAAGTAGTTGAATGGTCCCATCCAAAGGGTAGTGGCCAATGGCTCAGAATCCTGATGAACATCAGTGACAGGTGGTGTCCTTCAGGGGTCCGTACTGGGACCACCGTTATTTAATGTCTTCGTTAAGGACATAGATAAAGAGATCAAGTGCACCATCAGTAAATTTGCAAATGACACCAAACTGTGTGATTTGCACACCTGAAGAATATGATGTCATCCAGAGGGACCTGGACAAGCTAGCAAAGTGGGCTCATGGGAACATGAGGTTTAAAAAGACCGAGTACAGGGTGCTGCACATAGTTTGGGACAACCCCTGATACCAACACAGCCTGGGGGATAAACAGATTAAGAGGAGCCCTGATGATAAGGACATGGACATGCTGATGGATGAGAAGTTGGACATGACCCAGTCATATGCACTCACAGTTCAGAAAGCTAGCTGTGTTCTGGGTTGCATCAAGAGAAGCATGGCCAGAAGGTTGAGGGAGGTGATCCTGTCCCTCTGCTCCACTCTTCTGCAACCCCACCCAGCTGCATCCAGCTCTGGTGTCCTCAGCACAAGAAGGACATTGACTGGGGAAGGAGATGCTTGGAAACAGTGGCACAGAAAGGGACCTGGGTGTCCTGGTCCATGGCAAGTTGAATATGAGTCAGCAGTGCCCTGGCAGCCAGGAAGGCCTACCCTGTCCTGGGGGGGCATCAGGCAAAGCATTGCCAGCTGGGAAAGAGAGGGGACTGTCCCACTCTGCTCTGCACTAGGGCGGCCTCACCTTGAATATTGGGTGCAGTTTTGCACACCACAATATAAGAAAGACATTAAGCCATTAGAGAGTGTCCGAAGAAGGGTAACAAAGATGGTGAAGGGCCTTGAGGGGAAGCTGCATGAGGAGAGGCTGAGGGCACTTGGTCTGTTCCGAAGAAGAGGAGATTGAAGGGACACCTGATTGCAGTCATGAATTTCCTCATGAGAAGAAGAGGGGCAGGCACTGATCTCTTCTCTGTGGTGACCAGTGACAGAGGCTGAGAGAATGGCCTGAAGTTGTGTCAGGGAAAATTTAGATTGGATATTAGAATGAGGTTCTTCACTCAGAGGGTGGCTGGGCACTGGAACAGGCTCCCCATGGAAGTGGTCACAGCACCCAGCCTGACAGAGTTCAAGAAGCATTAGGATGATACTTTCAGATACATGGTGTGACTATTGGGGGTGGTCCTGTGGAGGGCTAAGGTTTGGACTCAATGATGCTTGTGGGTCCCTTCCAACTCAGCATATTCTTTGATTCTGGGTGACTTGTTAGAGTGAATCCACAGGAGCCCAACCAAAGTGATTATATATAGAAATGGAACACCTCTTCTATGAGGAAAGGCTGAGAGAATTCAATTTGTTTAGCCTGGAAAAGGGAAGGATTAGGAGTGACTTAATTGCAGCTTTCCCATACCTGAAGAGTGCCTTCAAGAAAGATAGAGAGAGCCTTTGACAAGGGCATGTAGTGACAGAACAAATCTACTAAAAGAGATTTAGATTAGATATTGTGTAAAAAATTCTTTACTGTGATGCACTGGGACAAGTTGCCCACAGAAGTTGGGATGCACCATCCCTGAAAGTGTTTCAGACCAGGCTGGATGAAATTCTGAGCAGCCTGGTGTAGTGAAAGGTCTTCCTGTCCACGGCAGGGGAGTTGGAACTGGATCAGTCAGCCTGTAGAAATATATTCTTTCATGACATTAGCAAGCCTCCAGACTTGCTGTCTGGCTGGCTATACTGATCTACACCCAGTCTAAGGGAGTATGTCTTTAGCAACTGAAAAATTCCTTTTCTATCATTTTTCTGCTTATTGACTCCATTTATTGACAATGCAAAGAAGAAAACATAACCTATTGAAGAAGAATTATAAGGACCAGAAGATGTTATGAACAGAATAGACATTTTCAGATTTAGAACCAAACCTTTCTATCAAAAGCCAAAACATGCTGAACCTTTTAGTTACCTTCTCTCTAGTCATTAATACAGACTTTGTAATTTGTGTCTCTAGAGCAGTGAACAGATGGCACTTGAATCTAGTCTAAGCTTGTTTAACTAATTTCTACCAATCAGGATGGCCCATTTTCTTCAGTTATGATAAGCAGTAATGATAAGAAGGTAACCTTCTAATTGACTGTGACATACAGACATCCTAATACTTTTATCTCTTCCTGTTCAGAGATTTTTTTTTCAAGACACATTTATCCTAGTTTTATTCAGCACCGAAAGAGCAATGAATGCCCTTAGTTGTCTTATTAACTATTTACAGTGTTATTGAAGAATAACTATATTTTTTCTGAAAATAAGACTTTTTGCTTCTAGATTTACCTTTCCAGTTTCAGCTGTGTGCAATCTCTGGGACAGAAGTGGGTGTATGAGTAAGCAGTCTTCCATTGCCTGGTGGTTATGGCATTCATGTAAACATGGAGGTCTCCCGGGGCATACGTCTGCTCCCACTACCATTTATGGTTTTGTGAGTGGTTGTTTTTCCTCAGTGGCTATGTCACTTAAAATACACAAGAGAGGCTGAGGGCAGGGATCACAGATAAGGTCTTCCTCTTCCCATACCAAAACCCTCTAGTTTAAAATGTAACACTCACTAGTCTACTTTTTGGCCAGCTATATTCTGAATGTTTGTGCACAGAGTTAAAGATACAAGAAGACAGGTGGGGAAAAACCTTCCAAACACAACCACTTTATTTGGTGCTCCATTCTTTATGCCACAGAAAAACCACTGAGCTCTTCAGTCCTATTAAAAACAGTGGTGCTGGAAGAAGAACCAGAACTTCAGACCTGGGACATCAACTGAATTTGGGTTTGCGGGACCAAGTAATGGCTGAGTTGGAGGATTTATCAAAACTGGATTTTGTTCACAAGCACTCAAGACCTTTCTTACATTCTACCCTTGCTCTACATGAAATATGTGATTGAATCATCAAGGAATACATCCTTAATTAGAAAAAAATTTTTATGAACTCTAAGATGGTCAGTGACTTAGATTTTTTTACTAAGTTTTAAAGGCAAATAAAACACACCAGTTTTGAGTATGATCCTTTGAAAGTACCAAATTTTTCTAGTGAAGTCTTCAAGAAAGCAAATCTCAATTGAGCATGTTCCTTGAAAACACATATTTTTCTTGTATATATTGCTAAATTCACTATTTTTGTCAACTTTGAATTGCCTTTTACACTGTTATGATTTGCTAATGAAACTCTATTTATAGTAGTTACCAGCATCAAAATTTGGTTTTATGCATTTTCAAAAATTGACATCTGCGAGCTTGTGTGTATTGTTTGACCCTCTTTCCTACTGTGCTACCCACATTGTGCTATTTTTTATTTTATAAATTAAAAATAGAAGCTATTTTGAGCTACGGCTTTAGTTATCAATAATGAAACACCTACTGAACCAATTTTTAGGTCTTTTGTGTTCATTCTTCCTTTTCAGAATGGATACAGTAAGATGCATCTTATCTATATGATTGCATCCATGAAGTGATGGATTTTATTACTTCCTTCTGTTGAATTGAGCCATTATGAGCATCTTGATCTTAAAAGATGCTTAATAATGAAAGCTCTCAAGGGAACCAACAGGAAATGCTCAGCATCTCTCAGAACCTGGACTACAATGTAAGTTGTCGTATTGGAAGAACATAGTGGCACTATGAGAATTAATTCTAGTTCCTTTCTTTATTTCATCAACTACAGTGTTCTGCTTATTCGCAATGCTTTATGGCTGTTTCTGTTTAAAAATAAGTCACCAAACTGAATGTGTTTTGGTTGGTTTAGGTTATTTCTTCTGTTTTTCCAAATGCTCTATTCTGATGTTTTGGATTTTTGTGGTTTCATCATTATTCACATTATCTTGAACACAGAGCTGTCTTGAGTTATGCTGCACATTTCTCATGCAGCTTTAACTACACTGATCTTACTGTTCTGGCTGACTTTCCAGAACCCTATTATCACCTTAGTAAAGAAAGAGTGTTTATAATGAATACTCATACAAACAGGAAAAATTACTAAATTATTTAAGAAATGAACTGTATATTGCTTGTTTTCAGTACCATACTACTCTATAATATTTGAAAAAAAAATAATATTTAAAAAAACCTGTTACAGAGGATCACTTATATTCTCTCCATTTATGAAAACAGGCATGCATGCATTTCAGGAAATTGAGTGTTTCTTTATTGTGAACAGCAGCTGTCTACTGGTAACAAAACAAAACAAAAAAAAAAGCATATATATAAAGACAGAGAAAGGATCAAATACGAGCAATAGAAAAAGAACATAAAGAAAATATCTACATAAGGTATTTTAAACCAGAGTTTATAGTGGAAAGCCACAAGTCCTATTAGCCATTTCCAATTAAGGACTATCAAAAACCAAAAGAAAGTACTCAGCTATTTATGAAAGGCAGCTGGGTCTACCCTAAATGTAAAACTGGCAAAAGTTTATTTGTTCTAAAATTGTTACAGCTTACAGCACTTCATTTATTTTCATTAGCTGTGTTAGATTTTGATGAAACCTTTGTTGTATCATGTACCTTCTGTTTCAGACAAAAACACCTTGCTTTGTTTTTCTCCTAAATAGCTACATAATTAGATGGATTATTTCGTGTGTCTGTGCGTGTGTTTGCTGAAGAGAACAAGCCAGATAAATTAGCACTTAGCAGAACACACAATAGCACATAATATGCCCTTGTGTTTCATATAAAGCTTTATTTGTCATTCACGGCTGGTTGGCAAAACTGACTTTGCTTTTGAAAATGACAGGTGGTACTCTGGTGCTTTCTGTATGAAAAAGAGAAACAACCTTCACCAAAACAGCATCTGTCAATAGCTCCTGTGATTTAGTATTCAATCGTGGGCTTGTGTTTCCTCTAAACTTTTGTTTCATTTGCATCTCTTAGGTCTGACATCACCAAGCCAGTTTAATAGTTGAGAATCTATGCTGCAAGTTACATTGAGTCCCCAAAAGACCTTCTTCTTTCCTCAAGGCCTGATTATAAGACAGGTGAAGTTCAGTATATTTCAATAAGCTCCGCATTCCATGTCAGGAATCAATAGCCCTCCTCCTTTCTTTAGGGGTTATTAAATTGCAGCTGTAACATTAGCCTTCTTTATCTAATTGATTGTCTTTTCACAGGGCTGAGAAAATCAATAGCAGTCAATGGCACTGCCCTGTTTTTCCTTAATAGATGTTTTCTCCTAATTGGCTGCCTGGGTGGCTTCGGTGAGCTCTGTATGTTTTCAGAAGTCCACAATATGTTGCAGCTCTTGTAAACTATTTTACCATGTGCAACGGTTATTGATTTTATAATGAAATCTAGAAAATTCAATAGCAATCAGGAATATAGATCAGGATTTCTAGGTATGTTAAAGCAAAGGGCAAACTCAGTTTGCTACCACTTCAAGCTGTGATCCAATTAAATATGTCATTAAAGTATTATGGTAGCCAAAGGCTTTCTAAAAAGACAGTTGGTCAACTCTTCTAAATTTCATATGAAGGAGAAAGCATCAAAAGATTTTAAAGTTTTTAACTATAATGTCCAAATTACAGTTAAGTTTAAACAGATTCAAGTAAGACTATGGAACATTTTCAAAACTGTGCTGGTCACTGAATTTTGTCCATCTTGACCTCTTGAAATATTCATTTAAATAAGATATCAACTAGAAAATCAAGTTAGAGAGAGAGGGGATGACGTAGGTGGGGAGAAACACTTAGCACTGCCCAAATTATGCATTTGACCTTTGTTGAAAAGGTCAGCATGTTAAATGCCTTATGCTTAGAGTCCACTCAACACTTAGAAACTCACTTCTGCCTACAGACAAACTTTGGAAGTGGCTAAATTTCATGAGCATTTATTTAAAGTAATTTCTCTCGGTAGTGTTTCTGCCTAAATTTGGTTCTCTACTTTAGTAGGATATCTTTACCTTGCGTGACTGTCAGGCAGAACAGCAGCATCAGCAGCAAGTCAATCACATTCTGCAGAGATCAGCAGTCAGTGGAGTATATAGCAAATACTAAGATGCAGTCTACATTATATAAATTTGTTACTGACTTAAGGCTTGCTCTACATTAGGGCACTACATCTGCAGAAAAGCTCTCCCTTAATTGTATACCATGATGGAGTGACAGCAGCTCAAATATCTCTGATAATGACAAAACCTCAAAATTTCTCAGTGAGGAGAAAAAATTCAGTGATTTAAAGGACAGGACATATTTCATGTTTCTTTGTTTCTTAATCAAGAAAGGGAACACCAAAAAAAAAAAATCCATGTCACTTAGATGACATATAGAAAAATATGTTCTTTGATTTTCTTCCTTTTTATCATCTTTGTTGTCATTGTTGCTGTTCTAGTGAACAAACCAAAACTCTTCTCTATCTTCAGCAGAGGGCTCTTCAGTGAACTAACTGGGTCATCATGACACAGCAAGATTTTGGTTGTATAAAAGGACAATTCCTTATATAGAAAGGTATAACAATGAAACCAGCTTGTATCTGTACACAAGAGTGGTCAAATATGGTGGTACTATGAAAGGGAACTAACACTGATAAACAGCAAAACTGCAAAAAGAAATCACCAGCCTATTCTAAAATCAGAGAAAAGGTTTTCTCAGTAGTATACATTGTCACAAATGCTATAGAGTCTGGACGCAGAAGTAGAAAGTTCCTTGTATGAAAGTGTTAATATTGTCAAAATGAATGAAAATTTGTTTTTATTCTGTAATTTGTATTCAGCTGTAATGCAAAACCATATGCACAGTTTAAGGCACTACATAATCTTTGAGAAAACCCAAACTAAATGTATATCCATGCTAAATCTGATAACTGCATAACATGTATAATTAGAGGAACTTACAAAAAATCATGAGTCTGCAAAAGATTATCCCTTGGATGTGCTTTAGCCAGAACGAAAATGTTTGTAAACAAGCAATAAAATATCTTTGGTTCTATTCTGCATACAGATTAACCAAATAATAGACAGACTATCTGTCTATATAAAAAAGTTTTCTTATGCTTGTCACTGTCTTCTCTGTGCTGCTAGCTCCTTCTTACCAATTCAGCACACAAACTATGTGTATATCTTTTATGGTCATTGAGAAACAATGTCAGCTCCTTATGTGATCTATCCCTGGAACCATTCTGAATTTTTTGGGCACACAGAGCATGTCCATACACCCAGCTCCATGACATGAAAAAGGGCTTAGTGGAGGCATTGTTCTTTTGCAGTTCTGTTTTCTTTGAATTACATATAAATAAAAAATCAGGAACCTGACCTGATGACATTGCAGAGATGTTAAGTCTTTTCAGCATATTGTCATAACAAGCCCTGATGTCTTGGCCAATGGCACACAGAAGCATAAATTTGTCTAACTGCTTTGTGGCATTATGGGTTAAAAGAAGAGCCCCAGCCTAGCAGGAGGACAATCCTTCATGTAAATTTTGCTGTTATTCCTGGTGGAGATTTACTTCTAAAACCACAGTGAGTTTTTTTGTAGACTTTGCCAGAATATAGAAATATATAACAGCAGCAAGATAATACTAGTATAAACAATTTATTTTTTTTTATTTTAAAACCCAGTCCAATTCCTGGGATGGCGGGAGCTCTGGAGGGGGTGAAAGTCTTCTATTCATTGCAAACTTAATTATGCCTGTAGTTAATGTGGCCAAAGCAAGAACAACAAATATGAATCAGATTTGATCTCTGTCCAGCTCATGATGCAACTGACTGAATGTAGGCCAAAATTCATCTAGATTGCTCCTAGTGTTGAGCAGTACTTCCATCCAAAAAATGCAGAAAAATGGGTCTTGCTTTGTTCAGTACTTGCTGCATTTAAGTATGGATTGTCATGTTTCTGTTCTCATTTAATACTTGAAGGATCACAAGTTAAAGATGATCCCAATTCAATAAGTATCCTGTATTGCTATGATATTCAAACATTTCAGGTTTTATGGCCTCATCTATTTTTATTAAAGTGTGCTAACTCCACACAAATTCATGGAAACTGATAAAAATTAGCTTTTTTTTCCTAATTGTACCAGTAGAGGGGTACAACCAAATGCTTAAGCTGGTACCCCAAAAGTATGTCTTTTTCATAGAATCACAAAACACTTTTGACAATATTTTATAAGAAAAAAATAGATCTCTCTTGCATACGGGATAAATATGAAGGGTAGAGTCAAATATATTTCATTACCTAAATTAGGACTTTTATCTGCAATCTTTCAGTCAGGGTATAATTTTCCGTTCAGTAAGACCTACTTAATTTCAGCAAAAATGTCTATTCACTTGTAGCCGTGTTATGAGAATGACCCTGCTGTGAGCTTTCCTGAAGTCTCTCAGTATAGAATGATATTGAAGAATCATAGAATGGCCCGGATTGAAAGGGATCGTAATGATCATCCAGGTCCAATCCCCCTGCCATGGACAGGAACATATTTCACTACACCAGGTTGCTCAAAACTTCATCCAACCTGGCCTGAAGCACTTCCAGAGATGGGGCATCCACAATTTCTCTGAGCAACCTGTTCCAGTGCCTCACCACTTTCACAGTAAAGGATTTTCCCCTAATATCTAATCTAAATCTACTCTCTTTCAGTAGATTTTTCTTGTCATTATACAGCCTTGTCAAAAGTCCCACTCTTGTAGGCTCTCTTCAGGTATGGGAAGACTGCAATTAAGTCACCCTTAATTTTTCATTTTTCAAGACTAAACAGACTTAATTCTCTCAGCCTTACCTCATAGGAAAGGGATTCTTTCCCTCTAATCATCTTGGTGGCTCTCCTCTGGATTTGCTCTACCAAGTCAATGTCCTTTTTGTGCTGCAGACCCCAGCTGGATGCAGCACTCCAGGTGGGATCTCACCAGAGTGCATCAGAGGGGCAGAATTACCTCCCTCAGCCTTTTGGCCACACTTCTTTTGATGCAGCCCAGAACATTCTCGGATTTCTGGGCTGCAAGGACACATTGCTGACTCATGTCCAGCTTTTCATTCACCAGCTCCCCCATGTTCTTCCCATCGGGGCTGCTTTTGATCTGTTTATCCCCTAGCCTGTATTGATACCAGGAGTTACTCCACCCAGGTGCAGCACCTTGCACTAGTTCACATGATATTCCCATTGGCCCCCTTCCCCGTCTTGTCCAGGTCCCTTTGGATGACATCCCATCCTTCATATTTGAAACAGGAAAATATGAGGTAGCTATGGAAAAATGCGAGTTACCTAGATCATTAAATGTATCCATTCAGTATATTAACATTGTGACTACACTTAACTGGAAACCTGTCTGCAAAATGGGTAATCATAATAAGTTAGAAGATTAGTCTTGAAATTAGCATAATAACAATACTAGTGTTTATAACAATATAGCCTGAACAGATAAAATACCTTTTTTATTGTAGATTAATTAAACAGAAATCTTGGTTTAAAAAATGGTATCTTGTATAGGATCTTGCAATATTGGAGGTGGCAATAACTGTTTCTCCTCACTTGACTCACAACTTTCTGCATGTTCTCCTGATAGAAATGGCTATTTCAGCAAGGTGCCAGAGTATATAAGTCCTGATAATGTGCCTTCATGTGCAAAAATAAACTGCATAAGTTGTTGGGGTTTTTTTTTAAGAGTCTTTAAAAGTGTTAATGGAATCAGAACAAGATAGTATTGAAAATATCTTTTCTAAACTATTCACTAAAATGATATTAAAAATGAGTGCAAGAAAGTTGTAAATTCCTATTACAATGAAAATGTAATATCACAAAAGGATTAATTTTGAATCACTTTTTTAGTATTTATTCTAACCATTTGATAAAAAAATAATGGCTAAGAATTTGCTAGCAATTTCTGGCTGTGACAACATCAGCTTTTTTCCCATATAATTTTAATAATTGGCATGTGTTCTACTCCAGTATTTTTACAGTCTGTTTCTAGTGTTCTCAGTTTCAATCTCAGAGACATCTCTGCCAAACAACAGACTTCCTCACTCAAATCTGCAATTTCTATGATATACCACATCTGTTTTTAATCACAGTCATTAATCTGTTTGATTACGTTGCTTCTTAGTATACTTATACATCAAGCAGATTTTTCTAGAATGTCGATAAGAATGCAAATATTGCATAATTTAAACCAAAGACCTTGTGACATTCCACCACATTTTAAATTTGAATTTTGTGGTGTATTTAAGTCACAGCAGAACATGATTCATTTAATCTTAGTCATTGTATTTCTACAGTAGGCTATGGATGAGAATTATAACCATGTTTCATATTTAATAAGAAGGGATTGTTCAAACTAGCTATTTTTATCTGAAGGGAATATTGGTTTAAGTATCTGCAAATTTGCTATGCTTCTACTACAAAATCATAGTGATCCTTCAGGAAGCACGCACTGTGTTTGGGCCAAATCTAGTAAAGGATTTTAAGGAAGCAAGACTAGAACAGAAGTTAGGCACTGAAATCATAAACTATGACTCTGTTCTCAGTTGCCAGCTAACTATGGAGGTATCTGAATCTCCTAAACTACTCAGTGAATCTGAAGTTTCCCAGCCACCCAGCTTTCCGTTAGAGAGGCTCAGGTTTGTGTCCACCTTTCAAGAGTGAACTTAAGACTCCCAAAGAGGATTTACATCTTTTTAAATTACTGTTGTGTCAGACGTTTTGATCTAAAGTAGAACCAAAGCATAAGTTCTTTTTGCAGCTCAACAGATCAAGTTCTTAAAAAAAACAAAAAAAACCCCAAACAAACAAACAAACAAAAAACTAAAAAGCCCCCTCAAAACAATGAGAACAATGACACAGATTCAACCCTTGCTATAGTTGCTCACATTTGTATTAAAGCTATCAGAATACAAGGTGCCTGGGGAGACAAGGCAGGTATACCACTTCTGCTGAAGGTGTTCCACTGTGAAGAAGGAATTCAAGATTTATTCAGCTTGAAAGAGCTCACAAGAGTTAGTGTGATTCTCTATGAATAGGGCACTCATGAGGTAAGGAACCCAGCTCTACTCACAGGACTGCTTCTGTATTTTATCCAATGACTACCTAATGGATGTGCAAGCCCAAGAGAGCAGGTAAGGAAGCAGATCTTCCATTCAGCAGATGAAGGCTGGCTTTTATGTTCTCTATGTAAGGATAATGAAGTGGGTTTTTTACCCCTTCCATCCCCATGTGGAACACTCATAGTCAGGATACAATATGGACAATAATAATTGTACACAATAACACACTTTTTGTCTGCACAGGTTCAGACTCAAGTGTGAATCGCATTATAAATAATAGAATCTGATAAAGCAAGATAGCAAAAGAAAACAGAGCTTGTGTCCTGCAGGAAGATCCTCCAAGCTTTTGTCTTAATAATGGCATACTAGTGCCTATACACACACTGCCTAAAATGTCTCCCATGGAAACAGGACCTCTCTAGGGTGATTTTATGAAGCAGAACCTGAAAACATGTGCTGTTTCCGCTGAAAATGTGATTTATTGTTTCTTTAATATAGAATAAAAAAACCCCAGTCATTGCTAAACTAAAAAATTATGCATTCTGTAAAGCTACCAGTAGGTGAGGAGAAATCAGTTTAAAAATGTACTAGCACACTGCTAGGCTGGAACAAAATACTCATGAATACAAAAATAATTACTTTAGAGTCTGTTCGGTGAGATATTCAGAGCAGGATCACTTCATGACTCTTTATTGCCTTGTACAGCCATCCAATCTGAATCACCGAGTGACTCCTCTATTTTCCCTGGATACTGTATTGAATGCTTACCTATTGCTCTGAAGTGGAGTAATAGACAATGAAAGCTTACCATATGAGGCAAGCAAATGAGCCTAGTCCATCACTGAAGTATCATTCCTGTCTCTTTTTATCCTTTCTTTCTCAATCTCTCTTTGTATTTGAGAAGATGGATTTATTCAGACATGTTCACTATAAAAATTCATCTGTCTAACCAGATCATTGGTGAACTCCAGTGGAAGAAGGCAGTGCCTGCATATTTCCAATTTATTACCAGAGGTAAAAAATAAGTCCCAGCAACTATCCTGCAGTGGGTCTCAAAAAAGAATAGAATCAGCAGCCCTCTCTCATGAAGGAGACAGCCCTCCAGCTTTCTTATGCCTCAAAGCTACCCTCTTCACACTTTCTCAGAACCGTTTAGGTATCCCATCTGCGCCTCTGACAGCAGGTGATTGTTCTCGTGGTCTGCAGCATGTGGAGTAAAGAAAGTATCTCTGTGCTTTGATCTTCTTGAACTATGGGATTCTGTCTGTCTTGTTGGCACATTGTTATTAGTTCACTGCATGCCTTGACTCTGCAAAAACATGGCTGAGTCTAGGCTTTGTTCAGTATTATATGAATTAGAGGTGTAAAGATTATAAAATCAGAAAGCACACTTTAGTCCTCTGACCCCTAAATGATGTAAGCCACAAGAACTTCCTGCATTAAATTCTTGCTTAAACAGGAATTAGTCGAATAACATATGGACAGGTGAGGTCCCATATGCTGATAGAAGTTATGCAGAACAAGTATCTTGAAATATAAAATCTCAGGAAGTGATTGACATCCACACAGCAATTGAAATCAAGCTGGAAAGAAAGGTGTGGCAACTTCTTGGAAATACATGTGAAAATTTCGACATTTATTGGTAAAAGAATCTTTATATATATTCTTTTGTATATATAAAAGGAAATTACATGCTAAAATATCAGTCATAAAATGTGAAATAATTGTTTTGAATAAAAAGTAGACTGACTGCAAACAAGGATGGTAGACAGCTGGACTTGAGGATATTAAGGGTCTTTTCCAAACTTAACAATTTTATGATTCAATGATTATATAAAGTATTAAACATAGCTGTTCTTGAGAAAATTTACCTTGCCAGATTTCTCTGGTCAGAGTGGCAAAATACAAGTCATGAGATTTTAGTATCAGGCTTTTGTATGGTCTCTTTGCAACTAGTTGTAACAAGAATAAATCTATAAAGAAAACTCAGCTCATTAAAAGGTAATTTATTCACTGAACAAAGACGAAGATCATTGCTTTTGCTTAACCATTGGCTTCTCATAATACTACTTGATGCACACCTGTGATATATTAGCTGCTACTACTTCAAATTGTTAAAAGCAATATGTATCTCAAGCACTTTATTTATAACATAGCCAAAGTTTCAGTGAGATGCACTTTCCATTGTTCATGGCAGCTCTGCCTGCAAGCACCTGGCAGAATACAGCCTGTGGGAGGGAAGGAGGATCTGGTATGTGGAACCTGAACATGGTTATTAGAGTAACAATAGAAATTGCAGAGAATTGTTCCTAGTGAGTTTATTTCAATAGCACTGGAAGTTTTGCGTATGTGCTCGCATGTGTGTGGGGAGGTCTTTATCACTGAAGGATCAGTTGGAGGTATTTGAAGATCAGTTTTAAAAGATGTTGAAAGAAGAAATTTCAAATATAAAACACTGTTGAGGAAACTACCAAATAAAATTTTGCTTTAAAACTCTAATGACCTAAAACTAGGCTGTCAGAATAAAAGCATGCATTTTGTAAGTGAGGGTACAAAAGAAGTCACCTGATATTCCAAAATCCTGGCTGAGCGTAGGTCTCAGAGCATGGAGGACAGCTGGAAGCTATCCTGTGGGTCCTTTCTTCCAAGATTCTCACAGAATGTGAACCCTGGTTTCCCATTAGCAGATATGCTAATACAGTTTGTCACTGTCTGAAGGAAAACTGAAGTATTTATCACTGTCCCCCTCTGCTGACTCCTATCAACAGTTAAGCCCTTGCTGTAATGATTGGTAATAACCAGCAGAAATTGTATGATGTACTCTTCTCTGAGCCACAGAGGCTGGAAAAGCAATACAGTAAGTTAGGCTCCTATCTTTTAAGGGCCTCTCCTCCTCTAGTACTGCAGTCCTTCAGTCCTGCAGCCCTGCAAACCTGTGAAATCAGGGTTGTCCCCTGGACACTGCATGCTCCATGAAGAAAAACTCTCAAAACCATCTTCCATCTTAGTAAAACAGAAAATAACATTGATGGAAACCTCACCTCACAAATGACATGGCTCATGAGGACTGTTGCTTCTTTGGTTTTTTTTTGGAGAGGTACCATAAAATGAGACCTAACCTAGCTCTATTCCTTGTCAGATTTAATATTCCAGAAAACTGAATAGTTACATTAGGCAGTTTTCATTCATCATGAAGGACAAGATGCAAGCAGAGTCCCATTAATATTAATGTATGTGTACTTAGAAATGAAAAACATATACTGAATGATTACCAACATCATTAGGCAACCAGCAATTTCCTTATTGAGAAAGAATGGTAATGAGGCTCTTATTAGATCTCAAACACCACCATTAATACTTGTGGTGTGTATCCTTCATGTTCATGGAAGAGCTGGCAGCCTACCTGAACCTCCCCTCCCATATGTGCTTCCCGCAATAAGGTCAGTTGCAACGGTGCAGTGTATTGCTTATATGGCTGCCAAGTTTTAATTGAAATGTTGTGATAAATTTCACTACTTAGGTCAGATGTTATTTTCTGGTTAAGGAGGCTTCAAGTCAGTCTCTAAAAAAAATTTCTGATTTTCATAGTGTACAGTGATCTGTTCCTGATAATTAATTTACCACAGATATGAACTGTTTACTTTAGGTTGACCTCTTCCAAAATTGACGACTCAGGTTCATTTACACACAATGCCTAAAAGTGCATTTTATTAAACTGTATCCCTTTTTATTTGTGTGAAAATAGGCCTTACCAAATCAATAAGACAGGAAGCCTTCATTTTATTGCTTTAGATTAGAGACTTCAAGATCAATTAATATAAATAGAGTTGGGCAGATAAAATCTGCAGTAAATGCTAGAAACCCCAACACATATAATCTTCATGGCCTTTCATGGGAGGAAAAAAATTAAAGGCATCTTTTTCTCTTCTCTTCACAAAACCCAAAAAATGTTCAACAATGCAACATTTGTTTGGTTATAAAACATTTATATAACTAGTGTGCTTTTATGAACATATAAATTAAAGGGACATTTCAATTACTAAGTTATTTAAGAGGTAAATAATGAGATTCATAAATAAACTGTGTGTATAAATAGAATTAAAGTAGAAGCTGGAAGTGTATAAGCTATCTTTGTGAAGTAACTGTAGTCCTAAGAATTCAGTCCAACAAAGGATTTTCTAATACATGGTTTGAATTTTTTTTAATATATATGCTTACAATAGAACCTTTAAATATCTACAGTGTTATACATGTGCTCAACTACATAATTATTTCAAATTACATGAGTTTCCATGTAACAAAACTACATCCTACTAACTACACTGTATTTGGTAAATTAAGGTTATTTCTAAATGGTAACTTTTTGCAGCCTCAAGAAACTAAATATGTAATTTAAACCTTTTGATAACAATGCTAAAGTAGAAAGAAATGTACCAGACTAACCATGCAGAATCTCTAAGAGTCACACAAAATATTTTGGACACAAAATTACAATTATATTTATTACTCAGTGCTCCTCTATGTTTACTCAAGAATACTTTGGAAAGTAAAAAAGCAGATTTATGAGAAAAAATTCAACATATTTTGTAATGTAATATATAATATTTAATATGTATATGTTATGTATAGAATATAGAATATATATTATCTGCATTATATTTCTGGAAAATAAATATTTTGTATGTAGTATATGTTTAAAAGGTCCCAGAAAGTCCATACTGGCTTGGCTGTTTGTGCATGGTATCTGCTGTTGCTGTCAAATTTCCTTTGGGGCATTTGCATCTAATCTCTACCCTGGGCACTAGAAGGTGGTCCTGCCTGGTAGTTTGGCCTCTTTTTCCTACCATACCTCTTGCTGTCAAAGTGTTGGGACCCTTGAAGCATCACAGGCCCTAGAGCTGGACCTTGCCTTGCAGGCTACTAAAGACTGTAAGCTATGATGGCTAATGGCCAGTTAGAGGTCTTTGAGCAACTCCCAGTATGTAGTGAATGAGTGTTTTAAGTTCTCCTAAAGATCACTGTGCAGCCCGAGGAGGGGGACTGAACAGGAAAGAGCAACAACATTCATTTATACCAACCCCAAAAATGCCAGCCATCAAGCCTGACCCTATTATTGAAAGATGCAGGAAGAAGGCTATTTGTGCAGCAGTGATCTTTGTCCTTAAAAGCATTTGGACGTATTGCTTGTTCTGAATTCCACAGCCAGTGTATGCTTCATCTGTTCTTTTAATGTAACTCTTGTGCTCCCCTCTCCCATGAAGCAGTTACACAAAAAATACCTTCACAGCATTTGGCTCTGGGGCTGTGGCAGAGGTCCACTTCTATGGGACCCTTCCAGTTTTAGACACGGAAGGGGAGTGCAGATCAGGTCAGGGGAAAGTATTTTCCTAATGCCTTGACGTCCCTGCTCTTCATTGTCTTTTTGTTGTCATGAACCTTTGGGATCTCTGTGGATATATGCTAGACTTTCAATAGTACATCATTTTAGAGCAATCTTATTGTAATATTGGACATTTAGACTACATAAACTTGTGTAAATGTTAACTTCAGTTGCAAGGACTCAATGGAGTATCCAAACGTGCCTCCTTGCCAACAAATTTCAAGATGTGTTTGATATCAAATAATAACCATGCTCCTAATAGTATGCATAACTGGTTTAACCAGCAGAACTGTTGTTCTTAGGTTGCATTACTTTTTCCAGGGCACTGCAAAGCTATGGTGACATAGCGCAGTGCAATGCAGAAGAAGCTTTTATCACCCAGTAAGGACTGGGAAAAAACAGGCCAGTACCACATCCCTAGTTCCAAAATGGGATTAGTTCAAGTTTAAGCCACTCTTTCAATCATATCCATGTTTCTCTAGGTGAGATAGACACAACCTTCAACCACAGTACAGGTTAATGGATGTGCCATGGATACAGTTGAAGAACTGGAGTTTGGGTGCGGTTTCATAGTTAAGCAAACTGAACCATTTAGATGCACTTACTGCAATTGTAACATGGTAATAGTTTAAAGCCTTAAATGCACCTTCATCAAAGAACTGTAACCTCAGGATGTAAAGCACTTGTGTGCTATACTCACTGCCCTGTCTTTATGTTTATCTGGATTTGCTGGCTGTCCTGCAACAGCACAAGTCCAATATGAAAACTTCACAGTAGTATAAAATTTGACCTGGTTATGTATCCTTGCATAGCACAGCTCAAATATGTGATACTATATGATCCAGTAAAGAATGAACCCCATATTATCAGTCATCAGCATATAGCTTCCCCAAGATCAGTATCTGCTCCATGGCAACTCATTAACCCAGGCTTGTATGCAAAATAGCTGCCATCACACAGTTTGAGTGATTCCAGCAGGGCTTCTGGAAGCAAAGTAATATTTATTAGGAGAAAGGCTGGCAGAACCTAAGCCTTGTGACAACAAAAGAAAACTGTAAAAATTGGTTGTTTTATATATATATATGTGTGTATATATATATATATATATAACTTTTTTTTTTTTTTGCTTTCCAAAGCTAACTTCAGCTGATAATTAAAAATACAAAGATGCTTTCTCTTTTTGCCTATGGTTCCAATATAATTTTTTTCACAAGGTAGAGCCCCAGTTCCTCTTTTCCAGAAGATTTTCTATCACAATTCTGAATTGACACTTTTCAGTTGTTGTTTGGCTTTTTTATTCCTGGAATAATAGTTTTAAAAGTAAATAAAGCAGGCTCTGCTCCTGGGACACCCTGGGCAAACCTGGGCAGAAGCCAGCTGTTTACAAGTCACAGGTTGTTTTTTTCCAAACACATGTAAACCATTCTTTAGACTACGTGTACTTTAAACCTTTATGGGAGATGAACAGCTCACAAGATGCTAATCAAGGCAGGACTAAATGTCCTTGGCCACTTCCGCTGCTTCACTGGTGTTCTGCCATTGAAAATCCTTTTCTCTTTTACTAAAAGAAATAAATGGCAATTATGTCTTATTTGTTGGCCTTTTTTCTTTCAGCTTTAGGTGAACTTGAACTGCTGAACATCACCTATGCTCCAGTACTTAGGTGGTGGTCTACTTGTCATGTTCTTGAAGGTATTATTTATTACTTCTGTGGTTTCTCCTCTCTGCCAGGCAGTGAATATGGAGTGGAATATAAATTTATTCCCTCTTACAATGAATTATTAGATTGACAGGTAAAAATCTTTGGCCTTCAGAAATTCATATTTTATTCTAAGGACACATTTCTATACAAAGTATATTTAAATGAATAATCATCAAGCAGTCAAGCCATCTAAATGTGAAATATTGAGGAAAAATTAGCTGATTTATACAGACATAGTTTTTTCTTTTCTCCTTGTCCAATAATCATTACTAATTTTACTTCCTATACAAATCATATCTTGTTAAACAAAATGCTGCAAGTCTATATCTAAGTGGTAGGATTTTTTAAAGTGCTAATTCATGGGATATGTTTTTAGTAACCATACACTGTCTGCCTAAATGTTATTTCAGTGACCTTTTAAATCAGCACATATATAGAGAAAAACTTCAGCATTAAAAACTGTGTGTGCGTGTATTAGTGTGTGCCTCCCCAAATCTGTAAGTAAGAAAAAGAAAAAAGAAGAAATAAAAGGAAAGAGTAATACATGTAAGAATAAAGTCTGAGAAAATAGTCTTTTGTTGTGCTGAAGAGAAGTGAGAAACTCTTCCTCCACATCTAAGGTTTCTGTCCTTGGTCTCCCAGTACCTGATGTGTGGATGGAAGTTTCAAAATATCAGTGCTGGAGGAACTAAATTATGTTTAGAACAAGAAGTACTGAGCATTTGAACTTAATTTTGAAACAAAAATGAAAAAAAAATAAATCAAGAACTCAAAAATATGTTGTGGTTTTTTTTTTCTAGATGTATTTAAGTGTGTAACATCTTTGAAGTAGTAAATTCTCCATGTAGTCATCACTAGTCTATGTGCATTATCTGCTAGTTGTCTGAAGAACTATCTCTATAACACAGCTAAAAAGTTACAGAGTGTTCCTTCGTGGAAGATCCTGCTTTTCCCCTGGAAGCTGTTTTTTCCTTTGGAAAACAAACTACAGAAATTGTACTGTGCAAAGTAATTAAGCTGCAGTCTAAAATACCTTCAACAGGTTAGTGATGACTCATAGCACATATTTTTTCACAGTGTCAGACATCACAAAAGTTTCACTTAAACAACTCTGAGGAAAGCAGAGGTGCTGCTTGACTGGTGATTAAAATGCAGGACATTTTTGTGTCATTAAAACATCAGGGGCCAAAGATCTATTCACTGTACCCATTCATCTTTAGAAGCATTGGAAAGTTACCATGACTTTGACAACTTACAGTGGATAGACAGAAGGGAATGAAAAAGATTTATTGAGCAATAAAATATTAATTTCAAATTATTACCAGTAAGGAACTCCACTCTTTTTACCACAGTATAAATTGGAAAATCAGACATATCTTCATAATCTCTAGATGCAGTTGCAGTAAGAGATATATTCTTCAGTGATTAAAAAAATTATTTCATGATTTTATGAAGTAGCTTTAATATGGTGTATATGTTAAGAACTCACTGAGATTTGAAGAGAAAGAATAGCGTGCTTCCAATTGAAGCACAATACTGAATGCATTTATACACTTTCATTTTATAACCTATAATTTTTAGAATATATAAAATATATTTCATATATTATGTATATTTTACATATGTATTTTTACATTTCATATCTAGTATACAATATATAGTATAAATTAGTGTAATCACTGTTACATGAACATAAATTATAATGACTATGAACATTATGGAAATCATCTATATATATTTTCGTGTCTTTGTAGTAGATACACAAAGATAATCTATATGTATATATAGTATTTATTGCTTGATGTTTACATTGTTGATGTTTACAAATACCAGTGACATTACTGAACATGCAAAACAGTTGTACTATAATTTTGGGGAGGGGTTGCTCTTTATCTTGCATTTTCTTACGAATGAATCTCAGCTGCGCCCTTCCACAATTTTACTCTGAGGCAATAAATAATTCAGTGTGCTAATTTGACAGATGACTCTCCAGGAGCCTCCTACCATTACTAGCACCATTAGGCCACAATATGCATGATGGGCATAGACCATTCAGCAAATGTCCTTCACTTGTTTACCCCTAAAGAGCTGTGCTCTGCGCAATTAACTAATGAAGCATTATGAGCCTTTTTTTCCCCTTCCCTGCTATTTCAATATATCAATGCAGATTGTCTAAAGGCAAAATATATTTTGTTTTCTTTTGGTAAATGAGTATTTATGTGGAAGTTGTAAACTTGCCTTAAGTTCCACCTCTGTTAATAAAGAGAAAATAATAAGATGCTGAAAAAGAAAATCATTATTATTTAATTTTTTTAATGATTTGCAAACCACATGCACAAGGAATGCATTGTATAGACATGACAGAAAAATGTGACGTTAGGTTCAATATTATCTCAACTGAGAAACACTGGCTACATAACTCAGGGTTTCGTACTACCTTTGTGCTGGTTGTACTCTTGGGTAGATGCAAGAATCAGAAGGGGATCATATTAAAATTGTAAAAAGCAATAATTTATTAAATCAGAGATATACAGTAGCCATAAAGTATGCATATAAGGTGAATATCAGTACTTTGGGATATGTTTTAGTCCAATATATAGATTAGAGCAACCAAACTGTGTTAAATATGTCTGTTAGAAAGAGAAGAAAGATGAAAATGTGTAAAGATAAATAAGAAAATTTAAAGAGAACACCTATTTTTGTTGGTCGTGTTATGGCATTGAAGCTTTTGTTCCATGGCAGCTATTAGAGCCACTCTCAGTCCAGGAAAAATGTGGGTATGTACAAAAAAATCCACACGGAAATCTTCCAAATTATTTTGTATTTTTACATGACACATGTGGTAAATGCATCATGAAAACAATTTTAAATTTGGGTCTCTCCAAAAGAAAATTTGTGTCTCTCTGAGTCTCTTTTTCCTTTAATGTCTTCAGTTCCTCACCTGTGTATGTCAATTTGCTCTTCTCCTTTATTCTTGCTCTTCCTTTCACGATACAGCATCCACTTTCTTTCTACACTTCAAGAGAGACTCCACACTCTATGAAGACATAATATTGTGATATTTTATGGTTCCATTGGTTCTATATTTTTTAAACAAAAATGTCAGTATTGGAAAATAAATGTGACAGCATTCCTCTAATCCGTTCTGTAAAATAGTTTGCATTTTCTCTTCAAATCCATTTGCATATTCACTCCTGTAAGTGGCATTACCTCTGCTTAGCTTATGCAAAAACATGTAGCTCCTTGCTGTCCTAAATAATCTTTGTTTCTGGTCCTATTCCCTCGTCACTTCCTCTATTTTCACAAAACTGTCCTGCCTTGGTTAGTATGCCATCAGGGTGGAGCAGGGAATATAACCAGGTATACTGGAAAAATAGAAGGCTGCCCAGGAGGATCCAGTCTGATTCAATTGTACAAGGTCCCTTCTGCTCAGAGGACAGAGAACCAGGAGGCAAGTATGTCCTTCCTTATAGCCAGGTTTATCTGCCTGTCACTAGAGTAAAAATTATGCAAATAGCCTCTGTGGAATTCCAAGCAGATCTGCTCTCCATTTATGTCAATCTATTAATCTGTTCAGTGAGAAGTCATAGCACTAGAGGAAAGCAGATGAGGCAGATTCCAGAGAGTGAGGCAACTAGTCCCTGGCAACAGGAGGAAAAGTGGGCTCATGCTACTCCTGTGGATGTCCTGCCACACAAGTCCTACAGTTTTCAAGGAGCTGTCCTTGAGCAGGATTAACAAATTTAAATTTGTGGT
The DNA here is from genome assembly GCA_013396755.1 of Sclerurus mexicanus. NCBI lineage: Eukaryota > Metazoa > Chordata > Aves > Passeriformes > Furnariidae > Sclerurus > Sclerurus mexicanus. Next base: position 205,675 of record VWZF01003295.1, read on the forward strand.
GTGTTCAAATACTCCAGTAATGAGAACTATGCAAAAGATTCAAATATATTCAAATTTTTCCTACTTACTCCAACTTTTGAATGCATATCTGCACTGATCCTGCTTAATCTTCAAAACCCACTAATTTTCAAATTATTTTTTCTTTTCTAGTATTCACAATCATAAATAAATCTTTTCTGTTTCTGCTCACAGAATCTAGCAACAGTCCACTAGAAATTCTTATTCTCTGAAACAATAGAGTTTACTAATGCTGATATATGGGAGAAATATACAAATGCTTGTAAGTGTTAAGTATTAATCATGTAAGTGATTAGAAAATATGCAAATAAGAATGTAAAATTTCCTATTTCCATACAAATTACTCTCAGTAGCATATAGCCTCAAGTAGCATTTTCAAAATATTAGAATGCAATTTTAAAAAAGAAAATTAAAGGTTAGAGATTATTCTATTTGTTTTTATAAGAAAAGCTAGCTTTAGTGAAACTTTTCTCCTTCCATTAAACAAGATTTATGCCTGAAATGCAGCATACCGCAGCAGAGAGATAGTAATAAAGCGACATGGGACACAGGGGATGATGAAAAAAAAGCAAACAATTTGCATTGAAAATAAGGTTTATATGGTTGTGCTGTGTGCTGCATTGTGCCAAACAATGGTATTAACACCCCTTTAGGCCTCATGGTAAACACTGGACATGTGGCTGTAGAAAAAAGAAAGTTCTCTCATCCTACTTTCCCCCAGTGATGCTTTGTTGGCTCACAGCAAGGGTCTGGCTTCGTGTCCTGATCCCACTTTAAGAGGAAGTCCAGCTCAATTCAATTTGCCTTTCCGCCTTTTAGTAATGAGACAACATACATGTGAGCAAGCCCCATGATAATGCAGAACAGATGGGCAGATTTTTGTCTAATTAGATTCTGGACAGCTTGTTTGCTCGTACTAAGTGTGCATCTATTTAGAGATTTCACACTTATTATAGAGACAACAGATTAGCCAAAGACAAGGACAGAACACTTTTGGGTTGGTTTTTTTCCTGCATAGGTGTAGGTCTACTAAAAAGAGCTGTTTGGTAAAATCTGCAGTGTAATTGAATTGTTTGTGGCTATCATACTCTCCATGGATTGAATGGTCTGCATTTTGATCCTAGAAGACAATGCACCATACAGAAACTTTTCTTTTTGAACAGACCACTAGTGAAATAAAGGTTTCTCATACTCATGTCACATATATTGCAATAATTTGCCAATCCATTTCTACTACTCTACATAAAGCCATTATTCCAAAGAACATTTTGTTAGTCACTTATTCTCTTAATGCATATTTACTAGTGTATATTTTCTTCCATTACTATCCTCAAAGTATTTTCAAAGTTTGCTAACAAAACATTCAATTGCTTTTGGAAGTCATATTGTCTCTGGTGTCATATTGCCTTATGAACAGAGAGCTTGAAGCATAATTTATGCAAAATAATGATGCAAGAGAGAAAATATTCTGCATCCCAGGTATGGTATGGCTTTCCCATTGAACCAAATACGGTTCCTCTACATGTTAGTTATTCACCTAGAATATATGTTCTGTTCACATTAAAAGGTATGTTAAGACAAAGAGAAAAAAAAAGACAATTACTACTTCTAAACATATTGTGCATTTACACATTCTACATATGAGTCTACTTTCCATTCCTTATGCATCTACAAATAACTTTCCTTTTGAAGTTGAGACTATAAGAAAAGTGCCAGATATGTCCAATACTATTAATACAACTAAAATATTATTCAGTGAATAGTGGTGTGTAGCTTCCCATCATCTTCATGGATCATCTTTTAAGAGCATCTCAAATGACTTCATCTTATTTTCCCTTCACTTCATGATCTAACTGTGGAGTGGTGTTGAGATGAGACTAGCCTTCTTGACATGGATTTATGGATGCCATTCACCTGAGTATCTTGTTTATCACAGCTCAAAACCTACCACAGTGTGACCGTTTGAAAATTGGCCAAATGCCAAGAGCCAAAGGGCCCAGGACAAAGGCCCCNAAATCTCAATGATGAGATAACAACAGCTGCATGACACCCACCACCTTATTTCTGATTAGATCAGATCAGAACCTAATTTAGAATTAGCTCAGAAACTGTGCAAACCTGAAGTAATGCTGGTCAGAAAGGAAGGGTTGCTTTGAAATATAAATGGTTTTCCTTTACCATTCTCTTACTCATATATATTACTCTGTTACAATAAGAGAATTTCCCATCCCATATGCCAAGTATTTTCCAGGTAGGTGCAAGGCAGAGTGTTCTATCTGCTGCTTAGATTATAGCTCCGTTCTTGTCTTGGTTCTCAGGGTTTCCTCAGTGAAGGACCTTGACAGGCCAGGTGGGCAGCCTGCATGTTCCCAATCTCCTAAGGTCTGTCACAGACAGCTTGTAGGTCTGCTAAACACATTTGGAACCAGTCAGGGGTTTTATGCATCATTTCCAAAGCACCATAACATGGCTTTTAATACCAGGTTGTAATTTCTTCTTTTAAAAAGAGTATTCCACACAATGGAAATATTACTTCTCCCATTATTGTAATATTGTTCTTTATCATTCTAAAGGAACTAATTTTTGTAAAGTACTGAAAAAAAAGACACTCGTAGCTGAAATAAGATTTCAAATGCATGATAGATTAGATCTGGAAGTCATGCTGAAAGACAAAAAAATGGCAAAAAAATCATGAATTGGGAAGATGTTAGAGAATAAAATGCAAAAATACTGAATTGTGTTATAGTATCACTAACCAGAACCTTTACTAAATAATAAAATTTTATTATCTTCCAGAAAGAGGTTTCTCTAGATAGCTTGTAAAGCTATATTTTACTCGGAACAGATCTGATTTATATCCTTCTGTGAATTGTCCAGCTTGAACAAATTTATTTATTACTTACAATTGAAGTGTATTTTTAATTACATTTTTCAATAGATCATCAAAATAAACTTTCTATGCATTTTCTCCTTTGATATATTTTATTTGTTTTAGCTACTATGTCTCCTTTTCTTGTGCATTTTACATTTAATATTAGTAGATTGGGATAGGTCACATGGGAAAAATCTTATGGTACTTTGTATATATGCTTATTTTCTGCTTTACCCACATGTGACAAAACAAGTTACAGTAACTGGCTTCTCAGAACCTAGAGATTTAATTACATTTGAATGTTTTTATTCCTTTGGGATGGTGTTATCAATGCTTGTGTGACCTGAACATATTACTGACTCTTAAATCATACACTATATTTTTGAATTGCTTATTTTTATATTACTAAATATTTTGCTCTAAATCAGTTTCTCTTCCAAGTAGTCATGATATGTCCCTTTCTTCCCATTGTAACCGGCCTGTGGCTTCACTAGACCAAGAAGGGACCTTGTGCTGCTGCAATAATTATCATACTGCCTTTGTGGAACAAAGTCTAATTCAGGAACAAACACAGCCTCGCTCTAAGCCTGGGGAAAATATAAACTGCGCTGAGACAACTGTGTGTGAGTGTGAGCTAGAGAAATCCAAAAGTGCTGGAGAGGAAAAGAAGTAATCAGGAGCTGCATTAAAACATCCTTAACCAAGCAGTCTCAGTCACAGCTAGTTTCCTGTGTGAGAAGGGGCTAAAATTTTGAATGCTTGGGAAACTCTGCACAAACATGACAATCAGTTACTGGTACGCTATGAATGATTCCATGTTGTCTCATCACAGAATTAGCTTGGTTCTGGTAGAAATGTTATGGTGCCCTGGTCTTAACATAAGAAAACCTGATACAGAATAAACTCACTCACAACATGAGGCTCTGGAGTTTCTTTTTAAAATAATCATTCTTATTTTTAACAAACAGCACAGTATTTGTCCTCTGGATCCTATGACAATTAAAGCCTTTGGAAATACCACAGATTTAGAGGAGCAGAGGGACAAAAGTACAGTAGATTTGTCAGCTATACCACTAGTGAATACATAGTCAAATACAGAGGGCTGTAACTTGCTTCTGGATGGTGAAGCTTCGTATAATTGTATTCACATTAATCTTATTTTATTTTACTGCTCACAATTAGGAAATTTGCAGCCTTAAACATGTGAAATTAAAACCATGGATGATTTCTTAATTGTACAACTCCTCAATACTCAATTAGCATTGCTCTTCTTTCCCCTAACAACAATGTAATACTGTACTAATGAAAAACAGGGCTTCTTTATTTGCTATGGCCTTGGGGTCAATTATCAATTTATCATTGTGTCTTGCAGGTTTAAAATAAAATACTCTGTGCAGTGTAACCATTGTACAAAATTGACATTAAGTAGATTCTGCAAGTATGGACTTAATAAAAAATACAAAGACTGCTGCCTAAAAGGGTTCTACTCCTATAAATTCTATTAGGTTGCCTTTAATATAGGACAGTAGGAAACTGCAAAACTAATTTAAAGGGGTTTTTTTTCCCTTTTATTATCTTTATGTATTCTGTATGACAATAATCAAGAGAGAGCTAAATTAAAAATAGTTTCAGTTGTGTTTTGAGAATTTTTATTATTGCAAACTTAGCTTTGGTAATAAAAATGTTGCTGCTGCTCTTAACAAATGAAAAATTTAGAGTCTCCATCTTATAACTGTCAAATATTGCTATATACTAATGAATTCATAAGTCAATGAAAAATTACTTAGGTTTGTGAAGTATTAAAAACATTGTATTCAAATTAGACAACCAGAAAACATTTAATTGGGAATCAAATTTCTTATTTAAGCAAACACCTGGTTAGGAAGTTCACTTTTTGTTCACTTACTGCATAAGGTCCATTCCTCTAAGTTCCAGAATTACCTTTTCTTTGTTCAACTGTGTTCTAGGAAGGTGATTGGACATATGAAAATACAAGGAACTGGGGAAAGGCAATGAAAAATTCAACGTGTTCCTGGTTCCCATCAGTTGCATGCAACTTTCATAAAGACTTTTTCTCAAAACTAGGTCTCAGTCACATTGTCCGGTGCTGAATATTTGTGAGACTTCTCTCTTAACTGCAACATTAAGTACAAGTCCCAATATTTCAGCATCTAGGTTGTTGGTGTATATTTGAATCCAAAATTCTAATATTTGCTTGCTGTTGCAAGAGTTTAATTTCAGCCTTCCTAAATCTCAGAATAAGTCCTATTTCCTTTTCCTTTCACAAGACCAAAACAAAGACTGATCATTACATTGGAAAAGATAAATCACTATGAAGTTTGGCTCAGGACTGAACCTTTAGACCTGACCCTACTAGCAATTTTCCTCTTACTTTACAAGCTCCTTCCACACCATCCAGCTTGCCTTCACACATTTGCCTAAAATACTCAGGTAGTCATGCTCAGACAGCTGTTGAAGTATCAGCCCAGCTTAGCCACCAGTGTGATTATCACTATCTCTCCCCTGCACACTAAGACACTCACTGGTGACAGTATTTTTGTGTGTGAGTTGAGTCTGCTCTCCCAAATGAGTCAGTTAAAAGACAGAAAGTAATATAACTTTGTCATGCCTTTCTTTTCCCCTTCCTATTTTTAGTCTCAGAGCCAACTCTAATTAATCCTTCTTTCTTCCTTGTCTCCTGGGACTGTTTTCTGCCCCTCCATTATTCTATGGCTAACTCTCAATAAACTCAGCAGCAGCCACACATGTACAAGGAGGTGATGGAAGACAGACAATGCTGAGTTTTTCACACTAGACAGGTTTTCCCACCATACTCTCATAGTTCTAATTCAAGTCTCCTGTGGCAACAAGATCTTGAAGTGTATATCAATATTTTCATTCCTGAAACTAAACCAGCAAATATCACAAGAGGAGAGTAATTTTTCAACTGGCGCCTTCTTTTGTGGCAGCTCACAGGGTGGCATGACTGAGATACAGCCTGTTTAATTGATTAGTGCACTTGAGAGAGGGCTGGGTATGGTCCAGTACAGATCATTCTAAACATTGATAAATTACCACCTTTGTGTGAAACAGTTGAGGTGGGACCACTGCCCTTTGACAAACCAGAAAATGAAATGATTACTATTGGATTCTATTGACTTGTCTGGTTAGAGCAGTTGTGCTTCTTCCCAAAGGTTAATTGGACTTGAACTCAAGAAATTAAGGGGTCAGATGAGGTCACAGTGACAGCAGGCAAACTTTTAACTTAGCACCAATAATATTTGTCAGGGAAAGGACATGCTGGAGTTCTTTAGACATGACTATGCTCAGGGATTTACTATTAAAAAAAAATTCTCTTATATAAGCTATAGGTCTATATCATAATATGCTTGTTAACATCCTGATTTGCATCAGATACTGTAGCTCAAAGATCAAGAGTGACTCTAGGGTCAAGACAATTTGCTGTCCAAACTTGCACATTTTTATCAATGTGGATTACAAAAAAAAATATTTTAGAGATGTTAAGAAATTGCAAAACAGCCTAAAAATAAATAACTTTGTAAGTATAGTGTCAGTGGCAAAACTCTAAAACTCTTTACATTGGGAATTCTTATAGTGACGTTGTTATTGTTTTGTTTTTCAGTGTTTGACTCTTTCTGATTGCGTAACTGCAGATTAAGAGTAGTTATGGAATCTGCTAATGTTTTGTTAGTAAAAACAAACAACAATCCAGCATTAGTTAGAACATTGAGCTTTTTGTAAGGAGCTATTGATTGAGCTATTTTGTAAGGAGGAAAGAACTCAAAACATTCTCATGTGTTTCCTTCTAGTTACTGGGCCATATGCTCTTCTTTCACATTGCCAAAGGACTTCGGCAGGTTCCAGAGAGGGGCAGAGAACTGCCTGAAATTCAACAAGGGCAAATGCAGTATACTGCACCTGGGGAGGAATAACCCTGAGCAGAGAAAGACCTGGAGGTCCTGGTGGGCAAACAAGCTGTCCATGAGCCAGCAGTTTGTCACTGTGGCCAAGAAGGTCAGTGGTGTCCAGTCTGGGCCCCTCAGTACAAGAGAGACATGGAGCTGCTGAATTGAGTCCAACAGCGGGAAACAAAGATGATTAAGGAACTAGAGCATCTCTCTTATGAGCTGAGAGTTTGGCTTGTTAGCCTTGAGAAGAGGCAATTGAGAAGGCATCTTATAAAAATATGTATCTGTATATATGACATTATTAACGTATAATTCTATATCTATGTCTCTCATTCTCTGTGTACATAAATTGGATATATATACATATGTGTATATATATATGCATATGCACTTCTTTTCCAAAATATATTATGCATTTCTGTATTTCAAGATAAATAAATATTTAAAACTCTCTAGTGAATAGTTCAAATATTGCTTTGATATGATATACATTTATTTCAATTTATCAGATTAATAGCCTAGATTTTTTACTTTCTCAGATTTATCCTTAGTAAAAAAAGGAAAGAGCATAACTCAGTTTTCTAGCCTTCCCATGCTGGAATTTGTTGTGAACTGGAACAGCTGTAAAACTTACATCTTGCATATGTGCTACATATAACTGTAGAACATCTTTGTAGATTCAGGAAAGATTATGATTGCAAAAATAAGCAAGTATGCTTAGTGTCAGAAAAAATCAAATTTATGATATACTTGAATATAGATTTCATTGCTTTTAAGTGTGTGGATTTCATAAATGACAAGGTATGAAACTATATTCTATTGCTTAGAAACTAATGTACCAGAGTGCTGACTAATATTCCTGCATATACATATAGTGTAGGCAAGGAAACAGTGAGTTGAATCTGGTGCAATCTGATGCCATTCCACTGAGAAAATGATCCCAGAGATTTTAAGATATTTCTCTAAAGAGACAAAAATGTCATAAGATTAAGTTAATTAAGGAAAGGTACAATGTTCACCTGCAGAGATTCCTTCATTGTGTGTACAATCAAGGAGACACCAGAATTTTGAGGGCTGATTGAATTGTTTTTCTTTTTGTTCATGTATCAAGTCTTTTCTTCCATGACTGATACAGGCAGTTGTAGATGCTGACAAAGAGCCACTCAATCTTTCTTTTAAGTGGAATTTTAAAACATATCTACAGCTTTAATTTCTATGTACTTCCAGAAATGTTATGAAACATAGCAATAGAAAGAAAAAAAGGCTGAAAAAAACATTCTGTTAACTACAAAAGTGGATTATATTTGGACACTATTACTGGTTGCTCTAGTACCAATTGTGATCAACTTTTCTAGAACTCTAAAGGCATGAAAAGGATTAGACTATTAATATCTGACTTTTTTACTTATTTACTCCAAAATCTAAGATTTGTTTTCAATTGATGGTGTTAATGGCTTTATCAACAAACATTTTTTCAAATCTGAGAAATTAAGGACCTGCAAAACATGCATAGATAATCAACTCTAAGGATACCTATTAGAGAGGCAGCTGCAGGCCTCTCACAGACCTGGACAATCAAGTGCAGACCAAGCAAAACCAACTGATTTGCTGAAAAGACATTCTTGTCAAAATAAGTGTGTATCTATTTCTTCACGTAAATAGGCACAGGGGAGCACACTGCATGCAAGAAATACTAGAACAGAAGTAGATGGAAGAAGATATAACTTTTTGCAAATTCTGAGACACGTTCATTTAGGAAAAATATTCTGAGGAAAAAAATTTCAAATAAACAACAAAACCCCACTTTAGCAACCATACTGAGAGACCACAATAAGATTGGCTTCAACATGGATAAACAAGAGCTTAACTAAATAATTTATGAAGAGTGAATTTTGATAGAATTTCCTTCATGAACACAAAACTAACAAATGACCAGAAAATAATCACAATACAGATAATATTTTTACTCAGAGAGCTTGTACCAAAAAGATTAATCCTTTGGGTTTCATTTCTAATGTAGGAAATAGAAATATACCTCTTTTTTTAGTTCCAGTGAGATTATTCACACAGGAAAGTGCTAAATGTGAAGAGAAAAATTGGTCAAGACACAGCCTTTTGTTCTATGTTGTAACATTAGATTAAAATATATATATAAAAAGAAAGGGGGAAAAAAAAAGAGAGACTGTTAAAAGGGTTAGTACTTCAGTTCCTGAGTTATAACCTTGGTTGCTCTGTGTTTAAAGAAAAATCAGGTTATGGCTACATGGGGAAAAAGTTACAAAAGTATTCTTATTATATCACATTGCCTCTGGGTCAGCACTTAATGAAATTTACCTTTAGAAAGAAGTAGAGTTCCTTTAACCTAATTTTCTATTTGGGAAGTGCAGTAAAACAACCCTATTGGAAGTGGTACATTAAAGAGTGGAAGAAAATGGTAGAGCAGCAAAGAAAGGCAGTAAAAAATATATTTCTTCCAGTCAGACAAAATAGGAATTTTTTCTGTATTTTGTGCTGGTTTACAGGGTCTTAGATTAGGAGCAACCGAGTGTCTTCAAATAAAAATAATGGCTGAATTAATTGTTGTATTTTAGGCACTCTTTAAGTCCTGATATAAAAAGAAATTAATTTTGTCAAAATTTCCAAATAGGTACTAAGACTAGACAGTTCTAAGGTCGACCTATCAGAAATGTGGGGGTTTTCTTTAAAACAAATTCAAAGTCTTACTTGCGTGTTTTTCTGAGTAAAAATTTTCTACATAAATTTTGGTTAAGGCTTTACTTGCTAATGTGTAAGAACATGTCATATCATATGAATGGCAGTTAGTGACCAAATTATATCTCTTTATGGAATTTTATGAGATAAAATTAATTTGCATGCACATGGAAAAAAAAAAAAGTGTTTATATATAGTTGAAATAGTTCTGCAGATCTCCCACAAGCAGTAGCAACAGCAAAACAAATCATTGCTCATGAGTATTCTGATCTTACATAACAGATATTTTTCAGAATGAAAAAATATTGCTAGCAATGCATAGTAATTAACTATTTATGTATGTATTTACTTAATGTGGCTTCTGTTACTGTCATTTTTTGATAAGTTGAACATGAGTCAGCAGTGCCCTGGCAGCCAGGAGGGCCAACCCTGTCCTGGGGGGCATCAGGCAAAGCATCGCCAGCCAGGCCAGGGAGGGGACTGTCCCGCTCTACTCTGCACTGGGGCAGCCTCACCTTGGATATTGTGTGCAGTTTTGGACACCACAATATACGATAGTAAGGCATTAGAGAGTGTCCAAATGAGGGCAATGAAGATGGCGAAGGGCCTTGAGGGGAAGCTGTATGAGGGGCGGCTGAGGGCACTTGGTCTGTTCAGTCTGGAAGGGAGGAGACTGATGGGAGACCTCATTGCAGTTACAACTTTCATGTGAGAGGAAGAGGAAGGGCAGGCATTGATCTCCTCTGTGTGGTGACCAGTGACAGAACCTGAAGGGATGGCCTGAAGTTGTGTCAGGGGAGGTGTAGGTTGGATGTTAGAAAAAGTTTTTCACCCAGAGGGCTGTTGGGCTCCGGAACAGGCTCCCCAGAGAAGTGGTCGCAGTACCAAGCCTGACAAAATTCAAGGAGCATTTGGATAATACTCTCAGACACATGGTGTGACTCTTGAGGATGGTCCTGTGGAGGGCTAAGGTTTGGACTCAATGATCCCTGTGGGTCCCTTTCAACTCAGCATATTCTTTTCCCCTCCTACACATCTTGTCTTCTAAATTCCTGTTACCTCAGAATTCCTTGACTTGTTCTTGTATTCAGTCTCAGGTACAGACTCATAAAAATGATGTTGTTCCACTAAGTTTCAGTTTGTCCATTCAGAATAAACTAAATGAAACTGTTATATCAGGGATTATGTAGTCAGAAAGAAATGCTAAATCAAGATTTTAATCCTGTTATTCTTGCTATCTCTCTGGATATCTTTATGGTTTTGTCTTTGCAAATAAAATTTCCAAGTCATAACTTTAGGGTTGTTTTCATAGAGAAATTCCATTAAAACTTGTAAGACACCCATCTGCAATTGTCACACGCAGGTAAGAAATTAATAAAATCATTAATAAAAATATATGTCAATATATAGGTGTAGCTATGGATAATTTAGAACAAGAGGTAGATGTGTATGTACGCATTGTATGGAACCTATCCATTTAAAATGTTTCATTAATTGTTTTTAAATCTAAAGTGAGATTAATAGTACCATAGAGAAGCTAAAATACAGCTGTGTTGCCAGATCAAAACCACAACGAAGACTGTGTGCCCATAGTGGGTTAAATTCTCCCAGCATGCTGTTCCTAGCCTAGACACGATTTCAGTGGTGGATCATGGAGTTTGATTTTCACTGAGAAGCCCAGGACTAGTGGGAGCATGCATAAGGGTTAGGCCTGTGCTACATCCTGGCACTTCTGTAACCTTTTCGCCTTGGTATGTATACCAAATATCACTTCAATAATATCCTGAAAAGTGAAATAAGGAGAGAAATAAGTCTCATAACTGAATGCATTCTGATAATATTGCAGGGTTATTCTTTCATGTTGAAGAAGAGATTTAAGTGTTGCTGTTACAATGCCCAACTCAAAAAAAAAAAAAAAAAAGACATGAACATGAAAGCAGTAACAGTGTGCTTCTCTTTAAGCACATATAAAAGTTCATTAAAAGTTCATATAAAAGACCATAGTCTACTCAAGCAAAGAGACAAAGTTTTGCTTGAGTGCTTTGCAAGATTAAAAATATTCTTACAGGTGAGTTTCAATCAGCCTGATAGAGCATATGTAGTTGTGCAATTTTTCTTCTTTCTAATTACTTTACTGGGTTAGTTGGATAGTTTCCCTCTCTACCTACAGCTAAAATTCAGTATTTGGAGCAGTTATTTTTATACAGAGCAGTAAATATTTTAGTGCCCTTGCATAACATCCATCTGAATGAGTTATTTCTAATCAGGTTTAAAATGTAAAAGCATTTCAGGCTGAATTTTTTAAAAGTCTCTAGATGCTAGATGTATGTGCCATGCATAATGCTACTGAACTCCAGCCTGGAGTGGGGCTTCTTATGACCCACTGAAATGCCAAAATGGAAGCCAAAACCACAACTATAGCTACACTGATTCAGAACCCATGTTTAGGTCATCTAGAAGGCTCTCAGACTGTATTGGCAAATGTCATGTCTATGACATTAGCTATCAGGTAGCTATGTGAGGAGAAGAATAAATCAGGTCTCCAGCACTTGAATGCTTTTCTATGCTTCTCTGGCTTATGCTAGTGTTGCCTTAGAGCCTATTTGTCAGCTGGAGCATAATGTGACTGTCTGCTCATACTTTTCTATTTATTTCTAGTCCAGAACTCTTTCGGAAGTAGACAGAGTAGCAGTCTTTCTTGGTGATGAATCTGTACTGTTCCTCACGATGAAAATGTCTAATAAATCACACTCCCTAGTATTTGCTTCTTTTGCCCTGCTAAGAGGCAGAGCCAAGGAACATGATTCTGTGTGTATCTTCCCAAACAATGGATTCAGTTAAAATTACAAGAAACATTTTTATACAAATTTTCAAACAATCTGTTATTTCCATATTTCCATTTTCCATAATCAGAACACTTTTTGAAAACTGTGAAAAGTGAAGATTGTTTTTGGAATACATTTATATACTTGTGTTGTTGAACACTGTATTCAGCTTGGACCAAGGCTGATCAATTTTTTGAAGTATAGCAGATGTTATCCATATATTAATTCATAACTATCTGAGCAAAGTACAGGTAAGGTCGCTAAACTTCAATAAAAATTACATGTTATCAATATTCAAAGTATTTTCTATAGGGTTGAACATTCAGTAAACTCCGCCAAAAATTATGGTGTAGCACTGTGCTCAAAACTTTGGTGAATATGAAGTCACATTTTAGACAATCAGTGTAAATTTGGGAAATCTTGGCTTAGAATGCAGAGAATATAAACTGAATTTTCTTACTCAGAGATGGAGCCTATTCCAGTTCTTTTTGCAATAAAATTTTTTATGATCTATAAATCTCCCTTCCCTGTTGCAACAAAATAAGTTACAGTCTTTGTGGAATGTTTATGGACAATTCAGTGAGGGTAAGGCCTATGCTTCCTGAGAAAGGACTTTCAAACCTGGATATCATGTATACTCCTGAGTGGCATCTCTGGCAAAATTTGTCAGGTTTATTTCAGTCTCATTCTATGCAGAGGTTTATTGCCTTTTCTGTTACCAGTAGAGATATATTAAAAATTAAGAGTTATATTAAAAAAAATTTTCTTATTTTTCAATGGCATTTCAGCACCTCCATGGGGGTGCATTTCTTATAGTGCTGCCTGTTTCACTGTCAGCCATACCATTCCCTTCTCAGGACAGCATGTGGCAGACAGAGCTGGCAAGAGGGACAGGGAATGCTTCTTTTTAGCTCTGCCTTCCTCCAGTGCCATGTGCAATCAGATTTGTGGCATGTCACTTCAATCTGTCAGCATCCCCTTAGTGCTGCTCAGTCACCCGTAAGGAAATACCTTGTGTGTTGGCAGAGGATGTCCTTTAACAACACCCAGCCACTCAGTCAAGCAGTCTAAAAGGGGCAGCAGACAGCACCTTCACACCAGCGTATGCTAACTGAGCTCTCTGTCAATGTGTCTTGACCTCATAAGAAGACACAGCAAAAAGGCCTGGGTGAAGTGCAGAGAAAGGCTACCCTTGCCTTGTCTGCTAAAAATGGCAGCTTCCTTTACTCCATTCAGTCAGAAACAAACATGTTTTATACATATGTGTGTGTCCGTGTTAGTTTATAAATATATATATATATAAAAACAAAACTGCACACACAATTTCCTTTTTGCAGTATGGGAATGTAACCACTAGATGACACCAAGAGATAGTTCCTATAGACCTGATTTTTCATTCTTTATTCATCTGTCTGTTCAAAAAAGGTGACATTCTTGCTGAGATTGTAATTAAGATTACAGAGGTACGCAAATTAAGTGATCTAGCAATTATTAATAGTTACCTTACTTTAATATTACCAATTACTGTCCTAGAGTGCAAAGAGCTTGGAATTTATGATCATTTGGACAGTGGATCTCAAACATTACCTCTCCTTCCCTGCTGTGAATATCTTTAATTGTCTATTACAGAACTATCATTTGTATTGTCACAGCCAAGAGTCTGCTGGTGCTCCTACAACAAACTTCCCAGTTGTGGCAGCTTACAATTAATCTCTGAGAATCCATCCAAGGTGAAAATGCATCAAATCTTGCTGCTAGATTATGTATTTACACCAGGTTAGAATTAACTGTTTTGCCCTACTCTGCTACTTTTATTGTTCTCTTGAAATGAGCTAGAACTACAGGGCTTGATAATAAGAAATAATAAATAGACAGATAATAAGAAATGTTTTCCTCGCTCAGAAAAATGTCAATGTTTATCATTTGATATGAGTTTCTGAAATTTATGTTTTGGTAATGGAAAAGAATCTGGTTAAAATTGTCATCTGACGTTATTTGATCAATAGACAGTAACACTACCATTTCAACAACAAAAAACTTTTTCAGTATCCAAGGCTGACAGACCTGCATGGGGGTTACATTACACAAAATGGCTGAAATTTCTAAGCAGTGGACAGAAATTTAGCCTCATGTGTCTGTATATAAGTTCAGAAGACCAACACAGTGTGAGTAGTGTCACCCACTAATACCAATTAGACATAGACCCTGCTTGATTGTAAATACAGAGAATTGGTTTAGCTGTAGAAAAATATGCAAGTCTTAAGGAAACAACACTCTTAGAATCTTTTTAGCCATTCCTCCCTTCTACCTCCCTTCTCCAGGTACTAATGTAACTAAGCAATCCTATTTTACTGAAAGCAATCATTCACAAATATTCATTGACTTAAAACAACAAAAAAAATCCTGGAGGACTGGCGTAGAGTTTTTCTCATGTGAGTGTGTTTCAAATATACCCATTTCATACATTCAATATTATTACTTAGAAAAACTTTAGCAATTTCCCACTGCATCTATGGTGGTCATGACTATAATGATAATAAAGTGAAGAAGAAGAAATGCTTCTGAAAAACTTACTGGTGAGCTCTAAATAATCAAGAGACAACAGAGCACAGTAGCTGGGATTTTTAAGTGGTTTTGTGATGAGGCAATAAACTTAAATCTCACTGATGCAACCTTCTCCTTCACAGTTTGCCTGGGTAGCCCAAAGAGATTGCTGTCATCCCTGCTCTGCAATGCAGACTGAACTGGGTGGTGTACAAGTATTCACCCTATGACTTGACCCTGCACAAGAGACAAAAACTAAGGCATCCCAAAATGCTGAGTGCTGGAGAGCCACACCACACCTGGTCCAGATCAGGAATTACTGGGAGACATCCACTCCCTGTAGGTGTGTGGCCCTACAGAAACTTCAGTGCCACCCACACCATGACTGTAGGTGTCGGTGTGAGCTGAGAAGCCTGCCAAAGCTCTTGGCAAGTGGAAATAATAAATTAGTGATTGTATGAAAAGGACTCATCATGTAAAGAATTTATAAAGGTTATAAAGAGGGATCATATGCCATTTGGATGGCACTGAAGAAATTAAGTCTTATTGCCTGGCAAGAAGTCGTGTCTTTGGGATGTGATTTCTGAGAACACAAAGAACACACTATCAGATTTGGTGATACACTTAAGAAAGGCTTTCTTTTCCATAGACTTTACAGAAGTGTGGCTTGTACAATGTCTTAGGAATTTTCAGAACAAAGTGAAGAATGCATGTGAAATATAATTTCTGTGTAATTGCTATAGTGATTATTACAGGGAGATTGCAACTATTATTTTGTGAGTACTTGAGAAGAAAAATTGACACTTTCATTCACTTCTTATATATAAAACAAACTTCACATGAATTTGCTTTTTTGAGGGGGTTTGTTTGGATTTGTTTCAAAAACCACATGGAAATACATCATAGGGAAAAAAAATCTTGTTGATGATGACTTTCAAACAAATAGAATAAATGTCATAATTCTTTGATTTTTATTTTACTTCAGAAAACAGATCCCATTTTAATGTGGAACAATGACAATTGTCAGTGAAAGCACCACATGTTCTGTTTGATTCTCTGTTGTTAAAAATCCAACTTGTTTTGCCCCCAGCAGTTTTACAGGCAGTTCAAATTGCCTCATAAAACTCTAATGGTTTTCCTCATACACAATATGTATTGTATGACAGCCACAGAAAACACAGTTTATCAGAGTTTATGTTAGATAAAATATGTATCCAAATGCATCCCTGGTCTATCTTTAACAATTTTTAATTATAAAATAGCTGTGAACAATATATTACCAAGAAAGATGGATTTTTTGTTGTAGGCTTTTTAAAGTAAAACAATGGTATAAATCATGTATATTAAGGGGTCTTTTGCCTCCTGTTATATTGTAGATGGGAAAATTTTAACCAAAAAAATTATTCATGAAATATTCACAGAATATATAGCACAAAATATTTTTGCCAGAGGTCCCATTTTGGTAGAGAAATAAAATTCTTTATTTTGGTGGAGCTTTAGAGATAAGCACCAGCATTAACAGACTTCTTATTGCATGTTATTTTTTGTATTCAAGAGGCATGCATAGGCCATGACATTTTCTAACATAATATAAATGATGTAGAAGATATGCACAGAGGAGAATTCTCCCATATTATCTCATTATTTTGTTTTCTAACTATGATAAATAAATACTGATATCAATGATTTAAAGTGCTCAAGTTATTTCTCAGAAATCAGAATATCTGCTTAGAAGTCATGAAGTTTCTGTAACGGTTGTTTATCATATTTTCCAGATCTGCTATCTATATTTTTCATTTTAAAGGACGCTGATTTCACAGTTTTGATATTTTTGAAGAACTATGAGTTTTAAGTATCTACATGTTTTTACATCTTGAGTTTTTATTGTCTTATCAGTTCAGAAGATATGACTCTTAAATATATAATGTAAAATACAAAATCCTGATGCAAGAATTGGCTCACTAGTATAAAAAGCATTTTTAGAAGTTTGTGTATGAGTTGCAACATCTGGGGTATGATTAATCAGTCTGAGAAGGTTAGGGGCATTTCAGTTTAATGTTTTAATTCTGCTAAATTGAATAAATTGTTTTACTCAAAAAATATAAGCAAAGCAATATTCATAGGGATAAATAATACATTTTGATGAGCCAGCTAATACACTTGGAAAAAAAAATAAACCAGGACATGCAAGCCTTTGACAGACCTGAAACAGAAGAAAAAAACTTCAAAGGTGACCTGAGTTTATCTTGACCATATTTTTTATTAACACCTACAGACAGGCATAGTGGAAATCCATCGTACAAAGCACTTTACAGATAGAAAATAAGAGACAGTTCCTGCTCCATTGACTTCACAAGCCAAATACTGAACTGGAGAAAAGCAGGAAGAGAAACAAGCATTCAGAGGTTCAGCTTTAACAGCTCAGTAGCAGAACCAGAGAGGAACTCACATCTCCTGGCTTTCAATCTAGGCCGAAATTGCTCAGAAAACATTTGAAATGCAAACAGCAATTTGCATTTCCTTCTTCATAATGATAGAAACTCACATGTTAGAAGGTCAAGGCAGACCCTACATATGTCACTGCGTGGGGCCTGGTTCCACAAATCACTAGTCTGAGCTGCAAAATTACAGCCCCGCACACTCATGGAAATTCAGTAGTGGAAATCCACTGGTGGAAACACAGCAAGCTCCATGGCAAAGAAGCAATTGATGGGATGAAGCCCTTAATCTAGAGGTTCTTATTTTTACTGGTTTTGAAACCTGAATCATGGTTCTGAAAGATACTTACCCAGCATTTTTACTTGTTGATTATTAACAGATAATTTAAGATTAGCAATTTGCAGGACTTGATATATCAGAAAGTAGGTTTAAAATGATGTAATGATCTAATTTCCTTTCCCCCCCATTTTCTGATAGAGCTATTTCTTTTTTTTTTTTCCTCCATTTACAGGTGCAGAATTAAAGAACATGTTCACTCACTATATTATTGATGCACTTAAGTGGAGTGTTCCAAAGCATATAATTACCATGTAGGTTTATGGCCCTGAAGTAGATTGGGATAGTGGTGCTGCATATCCATGATTTGAAGGACATACAGTGATGATTATAGAGGCAGTACTCTACATCCATTCCAGCCCTTTTGTGTTTAGCTGGTTGCCATGGCAAATAATTGGATAGAATTTAAGCCACTTTCTTCCAAGTGGGAAATTCATAATTTTACCCTTCACATAATTTTGAACATACTTTTAAAGAATCTTAAAGTTTCTGCAGGAATGGAATACAGAAAAAAAAAAGTAGATTTCTTCACATGGAACAACAGTTCATTTGGAGTATTCTTTCTTTTTCTTTTCTGTTTTCTTTTTTTTTTTAATCCTGAAGATTCAGTTTTCTAAACAACATGACAGTGAAAAATGTGAGCCTGATGAAGACACAAAAAGATTTGACCTCACAGAGATAAGAAATCTGAAAATGAATGATCAAATACAGCTTGGTCTAGCAGTTATTTAGCAGACAATTTTATGCACTAGAATTTTCCAAATTTATTTAGCCCAACCTTTTTTTTTTAAGCTTTGAAAATATGTATCATGTTTTGCTTATGGTTCCTAGTAATCATCTTTCACATCCCATTTTTAAGTTTGTTTCTTTTTCTGAAGACATAGACAAATTTTCCAAAAGATCCTCTGTGATCACATGTCAGTGCCCAATATATGTAGTTCTAGTTCCGTTCCAGGTTTATTATCTTACAGACTGTGCTGCTCAACTGTAAACCCAGGCAAGTATTGCACAACACATGGCAGTCATGGAAAATAAAAAGCTCCTCTGCTCATGGTACTATTTTACAGTAGGCTTTCCTGGAGATACAAACACAAGAAGTGTGTCTTGTCCCATGGCAGGAGCCATTGTTGCCTTCTTGCCTTTAAAGCAAGCAGTATTCTAATGAGGCAAGAAATCTCACCTGTTGCCTTAACATGTACATGCGGAAGGCCATAGCTGCATTCACCCTATTTTCCTTAGTAAGCTAATTTGTAGCTACTGTTTTAAAGAAATATCACTCCTAAAATAATCACTTGGACATTAAAGCGCTAGATGACTTTCATCTCTCTGGTGAGGGCCCTATCTGCCTACATTTTCTGTGCCTAAAATAAGTAGACAGAGTAGCTCCAGAGGCCTTCAGAATGACACTGAGGTCTTCACTGGTTAGACAAGAAACCCAAGCTCTGCTTTACTTTGTTATATGTTTAAACCTTAAGCATAACCATTTTCCTTAGAGGTAGTGAGTGAGATGAACTGCAGCTGCTTGTGATGCAGTACCCAGGACAGTATGCTTGGCCTTTCTAATTTTTATCACCTTTCATAGTAATAACTCTGTGTCTTATGTTCACAGAAATTAGAAAATTCCTTTCATGCTTTGATTTGTACTCCTACATTTCAAACTTTGTAACAAACTATATTGTGTATTGTGGCTTTGCTGCTCCTTTGACAGAAGTATTAAATCCAGGATTAGAAAATTAAATACTAGCACTGAGTTAACTGGCTAACTGAAGGATTTGAGATTTAAGGTCCTGATCAACAAGGTTATTTCTCTTTTTTTTTTTTTTTGGAACCTTGATTCAGTGTTGTGTATACCCTCAGAACCAGGGTTTTATTTTAGACTTGCCAATAATGAACACCTAGAACAGGATATAGAAATAGAAAAATAGGTGATCTATTTTCCCAATGTATTCACCATTACTTTTTCTTTTTCTGATTTTTGCAATTTTTTTTCCTGAAAATGTTATTCTTTACTGAAGATTTAACATTGAATCACTGAGCTATTTTTAATAGCATTTTACTATTTATAAGTAGTCAATAGATGGCTTTTTTTTGGTCTGAAATTTAGTAATAAATTCATTTTTAAAATTATGACCTGCCTAGAATCTAAAATAAGGACAGCTTCTACCTGACTTGTGAAGTAATCAGTTTTGGGGATCTTCTTTGAGTCTGGTGACTGACTGGTGCCAATCCACATTTTCTTTTCTTCTGCCTAGCTCCAAGTACATGGTAAAAAATTTGTCTTTGACAAGGACACTTGACAGCTTTTAATTTTGTGATACGAAGAAATCCAGAAAGAAAATCTGGAGTACCCTTTAGCCTTTCCCTAAAATTTATTTTTTTTTTCAGTTAGTTTAGAATTAGTACATTGCTGCCTCATTGGAGGCTTATTGCAGTTTAATGCAGCAAACTCTTTTTGCGGAGCAGAAGAACTATGACTATTTTCTGTAAACAGATGTTGTGCTATCTTTAACCACTAGTTGAAATAGCCTGAAATTAAATTAGTTAACAGCATTGTTATTACTCAGAGACAGTAGTGGCTACAGGATACTACCTTAAACGTACTAAGTCACTGATATTCTTCCCGAAGAAAGCTAAAGCTGTAAGTGGTAGAAAGCGCATTATCCTGGCCAAAAAAAAAAAAAAAAAAAAAAATTCTAANAATTACGGCAAAAAAAAAAAAAAAAAAAAAAAAATTCTACAAGGACTAAACATCTACAAAATTTTAGGGAGAGATTGAATAGCAGCATACTGAAAAGGGAAAACACATACAGTACGAGAAGGAGAAAAGAAAATATAAATACTACCACTAGTAACATGCCAAACCTCTGTGCGAATGACAAAGCAAAAGGCATAGGATGGGTAAGATGACTAGCAGTGCTTCATCATATTATGCATCTCTGTCTTCCGAGTGGGTTAGGAAAGGTCATTTCATTTCTTACCTCCCACATTGAGTACCATCACAAATAAAGAAAGGAGGCTAAGGGAAGGCAGCTGTGTCCATGCCACAGAATACTCATCTAAATGTTCCCAATATTTTCAGTACAATAATAACAAGTAAATAATTGCAATTAAACTTGATGACAAAAGGGAAATCCAGGAGTCTGGTCCAGTAGGCTCACCTAGGAAAATATATATATGTACGTGACAGAGAAACAAGAAAAAAAAAAAAGAAAAAGCTACTGATCAGTGATACATCAACTCTACATAATGGACAGCTTCAGAATTAAACTGGAAGCTGGATGTAGACTTCAAAAGGAATTGCCAAGGGAAGTCACTGAGCTTCCTAGCAGCATAAAACTGTAAGTGTAAAACATGCTGGTGAGTCTCCTTGGTCAAAGTTCAGAAAAAAAAACGACATCTAGTCATAGTGACATCTCAGGTCACTGAAGTGTTTTATTCCATATGCCCCAGCAAACAATGGCTGCTTTGATTGAAAACAGCTCTTCTTTCCCCATCCACTTCAACAGCAGCCAAATGGCATCTCTTGCTGCAGCTCTCTCTCTTCTGTTTTAAGCCTGGACAGACCTCACCTACATCTTTTGCTTTTTTTCATTGTTGAGGAATTGAGGAACCAATGTGATATTCCAGCCCATTTGTGCCCACATCAGATATAGCTGACCTTAGATACTTCTTGCTTAGGTTCTGTTCTCCAAGGCTGTTGCATTGCAGATTGTGAGGCCCAGAAATATTGACCACTATATCTATTTTACAAGAATTAGAAAAGATACCTAGGTATATTTGGGCTTAACAATTTGAGTTTGAAATGTCCACTATGGGAGCTATTTACCTTCTCTCTTTCCATCAGGATTTCTTTAAATTGGGAAGTTTATCTAATTTTTGCAACGTGAATTAGTCTCCAAAAATCATAGGGAGCTCTTATAAACTCTTTGATTTCTTCATAAGTGAGAATGTTTGACATGTGAGCTGGGAGTATTTACTAGGATCAGGACTATCTAATACAGGTTTTTTCAGTGTAATAACTTGACATTAGACTTTCTGATTTTTTTAAAATAAAAATTCTATTCACAATCAAAAATGGTTTACTCTGCTTTACACAGTAAAATGATATTTCATCGTATTTACTTGACCAATAAAATCTTATTGTTTATTTGAGCCCTGGTTTTTATATATAAGTATTTCAAATAGTTTAGGATGATATTTTCTTATGACGGTCAAAATCTAGTCTTCAACACATTTGAAAATACCTGAGCTACCTGTTAGAGCAAGCCTAGAAAGGAATGAATTTTCATCACTGTCTCAAAGCACTGAAAAAACCTTTATCATTTCACACAATATTTACAACTTGTAGCAGTATACCTCATTTCTATGTGCTTCTTCAATACAAGTAAAATACAATACAAAGCAAAGCTAACTCAGTCCACGGTGAAAGTAGACATAAGTTTTATTAAACAACACAAGTCCTAGAGTACAGTACCAAAGTTGTGCCTACTATATTTAATGCAAGGCTAACAAGAGGAGGGGTTTTGTGTCTTTACATTCCAAATTGCTTCTTATAGGTCAAGAGTTCTCAATAAGCACATCCACTAAACCACTGACAACTTTTAATAAAAGTAGTTGTGTACTTAAAAATTTCAAAGTGCCAGGTTTGACTACACAGACTGGTAGGACTCGGTTGCAAATGCACCACTGAAAAAAAAAAAGGTGGATCTCACCTACATGTATTCTATATTTATACTCACCTGTGTTAGATAGAGTCTGAGAGGTGGCGTAAAGACAGAGAAAGTGCTGCTCTCCCATCCTGGAGATTTCATCCAAGTGCTACAGTCACAAAATTAATGATATGAAACTTTCTTAGGATAAAAATAATACATATGCTCAGAGTCAATAATTTCCCCTGAGTATAATTCAGACCTCTGAAAGAGCCCTGTCCTACTCCTGGACGGTACCTCATATTCAGGTCACACAGCCCATGGCTCTGAGGTCACAAATCCAGGGCAGACATCTTGTATATCAGGATTCAGTGTAGACAAGTGAGGAAATTGCTGGATAGATGGGCCAAGGCCA